>JAFBJT010112305.1:0-2500 GCA_016785325.1 Chascanopsetta lugubris
AAACATTTGTCCTTCACAGTTCATTATGTTTCTTTATTCACAACGAGCCGCGTTGCCAAGTCCCATTAGTACTGACGACGACAACGATGCCAATCCCTCCGTGCACGTGCGTCTCTCCGGCAGTGGAGCGGCGAGGAGAGCGGCGAGGAGTGAGGCAGGAGAGTCGGGTTCACCGGAGGTGAAGGTGGCGGAGTTAGGAGATGTGATGGAGCGACGTGAGCAGGGAGGAGGAGGCGCAGACCACACGACCTACTTCTAATGAGGGAGCGGACCACCGGACACTCAATCAACACTCGGCCCCAGAGGTCTGGCACAGACACACACACGGGCAGCGACGCACACGGGTGCACAAAGGGCACGGTGGCACAGTGTGGCGGCCGCCCGAGGCCGCGACTCCGACCGGTGGGTTGGCAACGAGAGCTGGAACGATTAACTGACTTGAATCAATTAGAAAAATGATTCGATTACGGTTTTCCTGAATGGGATTCATCGAGTCTTTACTTCCTGTAGCTGTGGGTTAAAGGTGCAGTGTGTAAGATTGGGTGACACGTACAGTGTAACAGCGCGGCGGCACGCGGCCTCGCAGCCTGAGGAGTGAGGTGGTGCGGCGGCGGCAGAGTCGTGCGTTGATGCGAGCGATTGTATCAGAAGCAGGAAAAGTGTGCGACTGCTTTGTTGTTTGGTCTGTCGCACTTTCGCTTTCATTTGTGCGCGGAGACAAAGTGTTTAAATGTGTTCTGCTGACGAGATGGAAAAATGGATTAAATGAACACATGCTCTTTCTCTCTCTCTCTCTCTCTCACATACACACACACACACACACACACACACACACACACAGAGGCGTATTTCTTGGTGAGGTCTACTTAGCTGATTGGACGTGAAGTGACTGATAGGGAGTTGGGTGATTTATGGCGGCTACTTCACAAACACACACAATTACAGCTACACACACTCACTCACACTCATACACACACTCATACACACACACACACACACACACACACACACACACACACACAGTAAAACTAATATTAATATGTGTTGTATCTTACCTGAGGCTGCCTTATCAGGGACTTGCAGACATCTACTTTGAATTTCAAATAACTACATCTCCTATCTTCTCTACACGTGTGAGTGTGTGTGTGTGTGTGTGAGTGTGTATGTGTGTGTGTGTGTGTGTGTGTGTGTGTGTGTGAGTGTGTATGTGGCAATGACATTGTGTTGATTACAAGTTTAATTCAGAGAGAGTCTATAGCATTATAGTATACTTTCATCACAGCTGCACATCAGTTTGTGCAGATATTACATGTACGTGTGTGTGTGTGTGTGTGTGTGTGTGTGTGTGTGTGTACTTTGTTTTTCCTTTGAGTGTACAAAGTCAAATGCAGAGATTATTGTCAGGCCATTAATTCTCTTCCACAATCACAATCTCACACCCTCAAGGTCAACTGTTTGAACTCTTTTATCAGGGATGTGTTACTTACCTGTATTCATGTCAGTGTGTGTCCTGGTGTGTGTGTGTGTGTATGTATGTGTGTGTTTGTGTGAGTGTGTGTGTGAGTGTGTGTCCGATGTTTAAACAGAGTCTATGAGGCACTTTGGGGTTAATGTGCTCACAGAGAGTAAGCACAGTCGATTACACATTTGGGTTCAGGGTGTGTATTATATGTGTGTGTGTGTGTATGTGTGTGTGTGAGTGGATCATTGGAAAAGTCAAACACATGCACAAGCACATATAATTACAGGAGATTCAGGAGTAACAGCTGTGATGATTTTCCAAAGGCGGAACAGGAGAGAGCAAATGGGGAAATCAGTTTCTTTGCTGAGAAACAGCTGAAACAGCAGAAACAAACACACACACACACACACACACACACACACACACACACACAAACATGCTGTCTGCAGGATAGGCACGTTTTCGTGCAAATATACTGGACAGTGTGACACTGGAGCCCTGACCCTAAATCTGAATCTTGACCTTAGCCTGAAATCAATTCACCGATAAGACTGACTGGGATCAATACTGGAGAGAGAGAGAGAGAGAGAGAGAGAGAGAGAGAGAGAGAGAGAGAGAGAGAGAGAGAGAGAGAGAGAGAGAGAGGAAAAAGTTTAGTAGGCAAGAAAGGAGCGGCGACATGGAAATAGATGGTGATGTAGTGATTGATAGATGGCGCACAGAGTGAAAGGGAATGAAAGAAGGATTGGGAGAGAGAGAGAGAGAGAGAGAGAGAGAGAGAGAGAGAGAGAGAGAGAGAGCACGTCGATGTAAGTTAAAATGAGAGATGAAGGAGGCCGAGGGACTGGGGGGGGACAGGATTAGAATATATGGCAGCTTCAGTGGATGGCATTGGGGTTGAAGAGGTCTGAGAGGAAAAATTGAAAAAGAGGCGGAGGGAGGAAAGGATGGAGGGAGGAGATAAGAAGAGGATGGGAGAAAGAGAGACACGGATCTCTATCCACCTGGTATTAACATGAGATGTGTTATCTACGTAAC
>JAFBJT010112305.1:5000-15000 GCA_016785325.1 Chascanopsetta lugubris
GTACACATGTCGTTGTTGTATTCAGGACAAGTTTCCTCATAATTCAGTCTGAACATGTTTTTGTGTGACTTTGTGCAGTTATCACCTTTTTGTTGTTGCATGATTTGAATCGCTCCCTGCAGCCAAATCATCTAAAGCCAGTGATATAGGTGTGTGTGTGTGTGTGTGTGTGTGTGTGTGTGTGTGTGTGTGCGTGTGTTATGCAGAAAACTCAATATGGCAAGGTCAGCTCTGCAGAAAATGCTCCATTGAGCAGCAATTGCTTTCTGCTGCCAAGGATTCTCTTCTTGACTCCTGCCTTTTCTATGGAGCTTTACGTAAAACCACTGATCCCCCACACACACACACATACACACACACACACACACACACACACACACACACAAGTATGCACACTGACACACACACACACACGCACACAAGTACGCACGCTGACACACACACGTGCATGCACACCCGCTGGCTCACACACACACACACACACACACACTTGTGGAAGAGAAGATAAAGGGAGCGACGGAGAGCAGGAGTGGAGGAGGTGTGACTAATCTGCTCTTCCTCTGTTTGGAAATACTGGAGGAGATGAGCGAGTGCTGTAAAATCATTTTGACGGAGAGGATTAGGACTCACACACACGCGCGCTTACGTTCGTGTGTGCGCGCACAATGCATCCACACACACACACACACACACACACACACACACACACACACACACACACACACACACAGGTATGTTGTCATTCCCACACCACATGTGTTAGTACTCATGTGCACATACAGTTACACATGTTTTGTTAATGTGCAGCACAAACATGGAGCGTCTTCAGCAGCTCATACACCAGCACACTTTCTAAAAAGACCTGGAATGACGCGCGTCTCCTCCGCAGATTACGTCTCCATTTTATGTTACAGGATTAAATTTACAACTGATTTTCCTCTGTTCTGAAGTGATACGTATGATTCGTCACGCACCGACATTTTCTCACGGAAAAAAAACCAAACAAACAAACAAAACAACCTTCAGGATTTCAACTTATTCCATTTTCGAGTTAAAGTGGCTTAGTGGAAAACTCCAGCAAAAGCAAAATGAAACAGTGACTGAGCACTGCAGACGTTATTTTGGCCGAGAGCAGCAGCTCATTGAGCTCAAAGTGCTGACGCGGCAGCTGCTCTGAGGTAATGAATTTTACTTTAGCAAGACAAAAAAAAACAAACCCAAACAATCCTTTAGCAAAGTGAAGTGCGGCACAAAGTCGACGACTGGACAGAGCCGAGGTTCGTTCACGGAGAAGTTTCTCGTGTGCAGATATAAAACATGGTGTGGATCAGCAGTCTGAGTGAATCACGCTGGATCCAGTCTGACATCACGAGTGACTCAGGTTTAATAAAAGAAGAAGTGACGCAGATGTTTACAGGAAGCTCTTTATTACACCTGTACCTCGCTCTTCATTTCCCCTCTGTGTCTGTGTTCGTCTCCGAGCTCCACACAACGCTCACTCAGCAATTTCCACGTAAAGGTTTGGGGGCATGTTCAGGCGGAATCAAAAGCCTTTTAAAGGCACAGTGCGTAGAATTCAGTGACATCTATTGGTGAAGTCGTATGTAGCAGGTATCAAAACGGATAAAGGGGGCTAACGACATGGCCGCCTCTATAGAGAAAACACATTCGGGGTTGAAAAAGTAAAAATAACATCTATACATAAAGATTATATATAGATACAGATTATATGCGCAAAAAAATATTGGTATAATCCTCACATTTTCCTTCTGTTACCAAAATAAATGGAAACAATCTCACCTCAAATTTACACACTGCACCTTTAAGGCCACAAGGCAAGATTGGTATAGAACTCCAGGCTTCATTTCTACAGCATCACCGCAACACATGACACATGATGCTGTTCCTTCAAAGCGCAGGTTCAATTAGCTGTGATGCTAACAGTCATTAGCAAACATCATTAGCATTAGCGACGCAAACAATCAGCGGCGACAGCCCCTCATTTTCCCCGCAGTGACACCGGCGCATAGAAAACATGCGGGGCGATTTATCCAATCAGCTGTGACTAATGAAGCTGATCACTGGACTTAATTAAACATGTCTGTTGTTGATGCGATCATGATGCCGGGCGCCACACACGGTGTCCATCACTGGTGTCATCCAAAGGTACTTTAAAGGTGCAGTGTGTAGGATTCGGTGACCTCTAGAGGTGAAGTTGCATGTTGTGTCCATCACCTCACCCTCACACATTATTGGAATCATTTAAGGGTCACGGGGGAAAAAAATGAAAGATTTAAGTGATTATAAATTCATGAAAATGTCTGTGTGCAATTGCTTTGTAAAACTTTTACAGGTGATAAAAAATGACCTTCACGCTGCACCTTTAAAATGAGCGGACTGTAAAAGTGGAAAACCTTCCCAGACGAGAAGAACTGATGCTTAAAGGTGCAGTGTGCAGGACTGAGAGAAGCTGCTTGTTATGGCAACACATCCTTTAGCACTCTGTCCTCGTTTGTAGTCACAGCGACTGTTGGAGCCGGAACAACACATACGTTCCACTAATGGAAGTTTAGTCCACAGCTTCTACCCACTGCCGTCCTTCTCGCTCCCTGTTTACCACTCGCTCGGGAAAAGGTGCATCAAAGTCCACTTGAAACACTCCAAAGTATTTCCAGACATGACTGAAACCCGTGTGGTGGTGAGGTTGCATGTTGCAGCTCAACAGACTCCAACCCCAGCCCTCCGTTACGAGCATGTACAGGAGAACCTTCATTTACCATTGAGGTCAAAAGGTCAACATCAGGGTTCACACTCGGGTGATGACATCAAACATTCATACACACTCGGGGGATTACAAGCACCAGCATTATTATTTTATAAAGTAATAACTAATCGTAATATGACATTGTAGCGGGCATTAAGAACATTCAGCAACATCTCATGTCAGCTTTGACATGACACACACACACACACGCACACACACACACACACACACACACACACACACACTCCTGCATCCTGTCCATCTCTCATTGCCACAGAAACAGGACTGTTGCCAGGATACAGAGGTTACGTGTCTGTTTCCTGTCGGATCAGTCACAGGAAGAGAAATAAGATTTTCTGATGGAGCTGTCACCTATGTGTCACCCTCTACTCTTTGATGTCACATCGGTGTGTGTGTGTGTGTGTGTATAAGCATATTTCCAATGCAGTCCTGCCGCCCCCCCCCCAAGACCCACATTAGTGAAATGCCAAATACATAATTAACATTTATGCTCTGCTCCCTGCCATTGTTAACCTAATCCCACTGACATTTGCCACATAAGTCAACCTCTATTAAATGTATTTCCAACCTTTGTGTGACTGTTGAGTCCTGTGATATTTTCCCGCTCTCCGACAAAGCAGGCGGAGAAAATGACCAAAGAGGTGACAAACATGTCTTCTGTCACAGGGACTGCATCACTCAGATTAGATTCGATTCGATTAGATGGTTAGATTTCTGCTCAGCGTCACACAACGTTTATGTAAACAAACTATGCTGGTGTGAAATGACTGGTATCTATTATCATTACAGGGCATCATCGCCACCTACTGTGAGGGAGTACGAATAGACTGGATAAAAAAAAACCCTTCAAAATAAAAGCACAGGATTGTTGAGAAGTTTTACTTACCCCCCCCCCACTGAAACTGATTTAAAGGTCTAGTGTGTCAGATATCAATGACGTATTGACATTTATATTGGCAGAAACAAAAGGTCGTTACACACTCAGAAGATGACATGAGGGGAGGGAGGGACATAATCCCACCTACTGCCCCTTTAAGCCGTTGAGCCTTCTCGTAGTGTGTGAAGAGTTGGAGGAACTCGTGGATCCCTTCCTCAAACTCTGCTTCATAGGAGACATTTCATCAGAGACAATGTCCTCCCTGCAGAGCAGTGTGTTTTCTGAATGGTCTGCGGGAGCCCTGCGCTTTAATCCACTTTTGTTTTTGCCTCTCAGATCCTCAGCTCTGTTCTCTCTGCTGCCTGTTTGAAACGAGGGACTCCTGAGCTTCAAAGCTCCTCTGTATCAGCGGGGGGGTGGGTATGGGGGGGGGGGGGGGGGGGGGGGGGGGGGGGGGGGGGGGGGGGGGGGGGGGTCCTTTTCCCTCAGCCGGCCTCGCGAGCCGTTCTGGGACTTGCGATGGATAGAAGATAGAATTTGGGTTGTTTCAGTGGACTTAAATGTTTCCGACCACATCCCATAATAAGCGGCGGAGCTGAATTAGTGTAGAAATGAGGGGGTGGGGTGGGGTTGGGGGGTGTGGTGGGGTGGGGGAGTTAACCTGCCATGAAAGAGCGCAGTGCGGCTCTGGGTTCCTGTGACTCAGAGGTCAACGTAGTTCAACCCGCTCATCGCGTAATCTTTTACAGCGCACGCCCCGCCTCACCCCCCCCCCGCCCCCACTCACCCCCCCTGGCTCCTCCCCCTTCACCCCTCGCTCGCTTTCAGATGTCGGGCGGTGAGGAATCGGCGCGGCAGGAGGCCGAATTAGGATGTGCAGAGCAAACGGTGGAACAATCATTTACATAATAACAACATCCATCAGAACCCGAACCCTGGGAAGAAGATGCTGCTGATTAATCCCTCCCTACACCTTGATGTCTCTTTGTGCGACACACACACACACACACACACACACACACACACACACACACACACACACACGACACACACCTGATTATGCTAAGTGTACCCTGTCCATCATTCCTCTACTCATTCCATATATTTCCCCTCCTCTCTCTCTCTCGCTCTCTCTCTCTCTCTCTCTCTCTCTGTTCCAAAGGCAATTTTACATCCCCCGTTTCTACGGTTACCGAGAGATGACTAACTCGCAGATGCCCTTTTTTATTTTTTTTTCATCACAACCCCGTCCGCCCCGTTGGCCTGGTGTCTGTCCATTATTTTGTGTTTTTCCCTCTCGGGCGCGCCGGCTCCAGATACGGCAGTGTTAAGCTCCGGCGGTAACAGTTTGAAGCGAGGCGGCACGAGGTGCAGCCAAACGGTGCAGGAGGCAGATCGGAATTCAAAACATAACGGGCAAGAGTGCGTGCGTCCTGAACAGCAGGGCGTGAAGAGAGGACGCTCGCATGGTAAACACGCCGAGACGCGGTGACAGGAAACAAGCAAACACAGCCACACAAACGCTTCAGGTTCCAGACCGACGGGGGGAACTTTTGCGGCTCCGTGCGTCAGAGTCGGGACGAGCTGCGGTTCAGCGCCTTTTCCTGAAAAGTCAGACGGGAAACTGTGTCACCAGATACTGAGACTGCACATGACTCAAGCGGCTCTGTGTCCAGTGTTAGCAGCCAGGGAGGGAGAGAGAGAGAGAGAGAGAGAGAGAGAGAGAGAGAGAGAGAGAGAGAGAGAGAGAGAGGAAGATTCAGCCCGTTAGTGACATCACTTCCTGTTTGGAATTTTGTCAGGGTGTGACATTTTGATGGTGGCCACATGGAAACGCTGAAAACAGTATTTTGCTGAATACGTTTGTTAATCAGCGGCTCAGAGGTTAGAGCAGGTGCCTTTGGAAGCAAGGGATTCGGCATGGTTCGAATCCCACACTGGCCCTGACACTGATACCCCCCTCCCCCCTCAAAAAAAAAGCCCTATGCGTTCTGGTAGAAATACCCTGCGACCCAGAATACTGGATAAGCGGTATAAGATGACATGGAATGATTTGTTATGTTTGGCCTTGGCTGAGGACCGGTTCAAAATCAAAAGTCTCTGATTGCATCAAGAGGGAAAACACACTTTGTTTTTCATGGTCACAATAAAAAGTCAGTCCAGCTGAGGACTGAGTTCTCTGAGTTCTGAGTTCTCTGAGTTCTCTGTGGAACACCTGAGCTCCACAGGCTGACGCTGCTCATTCAAAGCAGCCGCAGCGCAAGTTATCAAACAAGAAACACCAGTGATACGTCACGATTAAAAACCTTACAGCACCACCTGCTGACCTGGCATATGCATGACAGTCTTTTCATTATATGTGTACATTTATCTTCTATTCTATTTTTTTAAAAACCTATTAATCTATTTTCTTATTTTCTTTGTTTGTTTGTTAGTTGGTTGATTAGTTTGTTTATAGGCAAGACCCCGCCCCCCAAGTGCTTTTAAATCCTTTGATTTCTCAGTAAATAACTAAATAATTGAGCTGCAGACCCGTCAAAATAAAAGTCTCCTTTTTATTTATTTTTTTACTCCTACTCTTTCCACTTAGCAGATGCTTTTATCCAAAGTGACATACATCCGAGGATGCATGGCGAGGCGGGGAATTGAACCCACATCCTCATGTAATCAAAGTGCTCGCTCTCCCACTGAGCTACAACCCCTCAATCTGTCATGTTGTCAACGTTAACCTCATAATCACGACAGCTGTCTTTGATATCAGCGCATATTTATGCAAGAGTGCACTTTCCTCTCCCCACATCTCCACACATGAGCCTTCAACAGGTCTCCTCTGCTTTTTGCATTAAAGGTGCAGTGTTGCACTTAAAATATGGGAATAAGCTCTTTGTTGATATTGGATTAAACCGAAGAAGAACATCTTCTCTCGCTTGGAGCGAATTGTTAATGGATGTCACACCGTTCCCTCAACTCCCTGTCTGGAAATCACATGAATCTGAAAGTGTGTGTGTGTGTGTGCCTGTGTGTGTGTGTGTGTGTGTGTGTGGGTGTGTGTGTGAGTGTGTTCCATCCAAAAAATGTGCATATTTCAGAGTGGATCTTTGTGCATTGTCCATGAAAACCTCTCAGCTTGGCCGCGGCCCCCGACACTCTCCTCCCTCCTCCATCCCTCTCCTGCGCCCACTCGTTGCCACTCTCGCTGACAGACACAGGAAAAACATGCAGATGAAATGAAATGAAATGAAATGAAAGGAAAAACGAGGACGAGGGGACCGCGGGAAACGCTGCCGTGTGGGTTTGCGCACACGCTCGGACGCTCGTTAGCCGAGCAGCATGACTGCAAATTCAGATCGTCTTGTTACATCGGCCCCAGACGCTTACTTTGGCTCCGTGTCGCATATGCTAATGACACATCATCGTCTTTGCCCCCCAAACTCCCTCTCCTTCCCTCTCTCTCTCTTTCTCTCTCTCACACACACACACACACACAGACCTCTCTCTCACACACCCTCCGGCCGTGCTCATCCAGAGAGGCTAAACTTCTGTTCACTCGCTCTATTCTCTTCTAAGCGATGGCAGATAAGCACATGCAGCTGAAGAGTCTTAAGAAATCCTGCCTAGGGGCCGACATGGGGCACCTTTAAAAATATTACAAAACAATTACATAACGACATTTTCATGAATTTATAATCACCTTCCTGTTTGATTCTTAACCCATTACCCTTAAATGAGCCCATTAATGTACATTCAGATGAGGAGCGGGTCCTCACTACGGAGGCGGCCATGTTTTTACAGTAGCCCAGAGTGGACGTACTAAACATCGATTGAGTCTTAATGAATAATGAAGTCGACCACAGGTTCTCCTGCATGTTCAGAAAGGTGAAGGTGAGGTGATGGACACAACATGCAACTTCACCACTAGATGTCACCCCAATACCCACTGCACCTTTAACTTACATTTTTTTTTTTATCAAATCAAATCAAATCAAATAAGAAAACAATAAAAAGAAAAAAACTTTTTAGTGTCTTTAGTGAAACAGGTGATACTGATGAGTGTTGGACTTTGCCAGGCTTTTGTGAACAGCACCGACTGCAGGATTCACTGAAGACATTGTAAAACCAGTGAAGTCCTCTGGAAGTGCGTGAAGTGATGAATGGAGCGCCGGCTCCCTGCAAACAGGCAGCGAGCTGAGACGGAGGAGTTGTGTTTGCCCCTGAGATTTGTTTGGTCTGTCTCTGGTCGTCGTGGGGTGGGACAGGCTGTCCACAGCCGCCGCGCTGTCACGCCTACATGCCCTTTGTTTGAAGAGGATCGTGCTGAACTCGTCCCCGCAATTTACTGCGAGCTGCAGTTTTACTTTCACTTTGATCATTGTCAGCATGTATCATTACGGAACACTGAACAATGGAGCCTGAGGTTAGCAGACTATTACCCATCTGACAAAATAATTACATTGTAATTTCCCTCAAAAGTCATGCCCGCTCCCTGCGGGGCAGCTTCCTTGGATGTACAGAGACCCGGTCTCCGTTTACAGCGCACGGTTTGCTCAGCAGGGGGCGCTCCAGAGGTCATAGGAGGTGTTTTGAATAGATACGGTTGTTATGAACGGGTCTGTCCCACAGACTGTATATCAAGATGGATGTGGCGTCCGCGACGTTCCCCATAAGTTTGCTAATGAGAACTGAAGTGGGCGGTTGATGCCCAACCACTCCAACTTCCTGGTTCATCCAAAAATGGGCGGAGCTCAGGTACAGCTGGGGGGTGGGCCCATGGAGCTGTCGCGGCATCCATAGAACGTGCCAGGTGT
The DNA here is from genome assembly GCA_016785325.1 of Chascanopsetta lugubris. Lineage (NCBI taxonomy): Eukaryota > Metazoa > Chordata > Actinopteri > Pleuronectiformes > Bothidae > Chascanopsetta > Chascanopsetta lugubris. Next base: position 13,468 of record JAFBJT010112305.1, read on the forward strand.
CACTCAAGAGGCCACGCCCCTTAATTGTGCCGAATTTCAAACGTCGTGAAAGTGAAACTAAACGAGTTCGAAAACAAATAAAATCCTACACACTGTACCTTTAAATAGGACGTACATCATTAAGCTTAACGAGGGACACAGTTGTAGTGGAGAGGTCGTGACTAAAGTGAAGCAGAGAATCTGTTCAAACATTCAACCTCCTGCTAAGTTTTATACTCAGTGCTCTGACCTCCTCCTCCTCCTCCTCCTCCTCCTCCTCCTCCTCTTCCTCCTCCTCCTCTTCCTCCTCTTCCTCCTCCTCCTCCTCCTCCTCTGTGGACCTCATCAAATTTACTATCCCCTCACAATAAAAGTTTATACTGTGGCTCGTAGTGAGTCGCTTGCAAACACAACCTCCGGAGGCCGTCATCCAGGGGAACGCTCTCGTGAGCCATGCAGCATAACGATGATAACAGTGGCACACAGGGCCGGCTCCAGCTACTTTGGAGCCCTGGGCAAGATTGTGGTTTGGGGGCCCTCCAACCCTCCCGCCACGCACACCACCCCAAACATGGATGGACAACAACAGTTGATGATGCAAATGATCACGATTATTCATTTGATTTAATTCATTGTTTTAATATAGGGTTCTTTTTAATGCTTGCAACAGCCCCCCCCCTTCAGCAGGCTGTGCCCTCGGCACTTTGCATTTTATTAGAAAATTCATTTAACTTAATTGTATCTTCATTTCTAACTATTTTACAGCTTCACTGTGTGGTTTTTATTCATTTGATGATTACATTTTTTATTTCAGGTGCATTTTTGCCTTAAAGTGCTTCACAGTGATTTGTGAAGACATCTGGAAAAGACTGGAGATTATTGTTCAAGAATGTTCAGGACTGCTGCGATTTTCAATTTGAAAACTCTCTCAGGAAAACCTCGCTCGCAACTTCTCGCTCTTTACCCCCGGAAACTTTAAGAGCCCAAAACTTCCAAACGATCCCTGACCCCCCAAAACGCCGCTAAATGAACCTCAGCGAAACATCGTCTTCCCTCCTATTTGCCTCCTCCCGAAACAGCTGCCACTCGCCGCGAGCGCCCAGCGAGGGGCGGAGAGATAAGTGAAAACAGAAGGAGTGAAAAGAAAGAGAGATATCAGCGGGGGAGAGAGAGAGAGAGAGAGAGAGAGAGAGAGAGAGAGAGAGAGAGAGAGAGAGAGATTGGCAGGTGGGAAACGGGTCGGTAACGAACGCTATGTGCGGACGATGGCGAGATCAAATGGCCGCGGTGTTCCGTGAAAAGCGGGAAAGATTTAATTTCCTGGTCAGACGGGCGTGGAAACGTTTAGCGGCGCAGGGCGAGAGTGTGAGGCCGTTAATATTGTTTTATTGGTGTCGATACGGGAAACACACACACGCACACACACTCACACACACACACAGGTGGAATCTGAGCATCAAGTCACACACGCACACACACACACACACACACACACACGGGGGCACACACACTCAGGGGGGGGGGGGGGGGGAGCGCGCTGCATCACTTAGCCCT
>JAFBJT010112306.1:16048-28530 GCA_016785325.1 Chascanopsetta lugubris
CAAGGGGGGGGCCCTCTCAGCCAATGACAATGCTGCGTTGGGGGGGGGGGGGGGGGGGGGGGGGGGGGGGGGGGGGGGGTGAGGAATGGCGAGGAGCAGAGGAGGTGAGGGAGGACAGTTGCCGCGCAGGTAGCAACAATATGTAACCACAAGCATGGTGGCAAAATATGCTTGAACATTCTATGGAGTGAGCGGATGGCGATCGCTAAGCAAAGCGGCGCTATCGATAAACAAGCACATTAACTACGCCGTCGCAACCCGGCCCGCTGACACCCGGTGCGAACGGGCGTAGCCACGGCGGCGGCACGCGCGCGCTTTGTTTTGTGCGCGTGCGCGCGCGCTCGCATTTGCGTGTTTGCTCAGCAAACCCCGAGCAGAACGTGGCGGTGTGAATGCTGTCAATGTTGTTAACCAGTTGTAACGCCCCCCCCCGCCCCCCCTACCCTCCTCCCCACCCCTTTTTATGGCCTCGCAAAGGCGTGTTAGAATAGACAGATGAGTGTGTGCAGGTGGCGTGTGTGTACTCACTCTTTCTCTGGCGCGCTGGATCTTCTCACGGTCGGTGTGCAGGTTGGTCAGGATCTCCTGGCCCACTTGTTCTGCAGGGAGACACGGACGAGGGAAGGGGAGGATGAGATCTCCAGCATTTATGCACTGACGTTCAAAATGTCGTTCAGAACGACAGGAACGATTCGATTTTGATTGGCGCGGGTGCATTAGGGCTTCCTCGGGTCTTGGTGACCCCTCGAAGCAATTCAAAGTACAGTTTCCATTCACGCAAACGTTCATGCCGTGCATCTCTTTGCAGCATGTTAACCCACTGTCGGGCTCAGGGGCCCAAGGGCACTTCAGCAAAGGGGGAAGAGATGGGAATCGAACCCCCGACCCTTGGATGAGAGGACAGCTCCTCTAAACCCCAGCGTGCATCCATGTTGTTGGATGACTAACCGCGGGTTGTACGAGCACCGTTACAGCTGATGTACACAAAGTGAGACTTGAGCTACTTACTGTCAAGCGTCGATGATAAAGAAACAATAAAACGACATCGCGCACACAACAATTTGACCTATTTTCTCGGCATGAAATGCATCCACAGGCGGTGTCCTTCTTCAAAGGCTAAATAGACAGTGAAATGCATCTTCTACACCAGTTTAAATGTCAGTATGAGTCAGAGATGGAAGAAGGATCTCTTTGAAACAGATCCATAATGAAATTCAACAATAAATTATTGCTGGTCCTGACACCAAACTGTTCAGCGGCACCTCACACTTTAGTGGCAGAGTTCCGATGCTCATAATGAGTTACTCTCTCGTTGTGGCTGTTTTTTTTTTGTTTTTTTTTAAATAGGTCTGTGGTTGAAAATCCTGAGGTGTGCACACCAGGCCTTATATCTCAGTTAGGTCCCACGACAGTGATGTAAGCGCAGGTCATTTTGCAGTAGCTACAGCCTCGTCACTATTTCTGAACAGCAATGTTGCAGCGACAGCTCTGACGAGAGGGAATACGAGGCGAGCAGATGGCTGAGTATTACAGCGATGGGAAATGTTTTGTACAAACAAATAAGTTCTGGGCAACAATAACCCAGCATCCACCCTGCCAGTGGGGTCCACTCAGACGATGCAATATTCATTAAGACACGCTGTTTCCCAGTCGCAGGCGTAAACACATTAAAACAGCACCGACAAGACACCAGACAAGCTCGTCAGTGGTCAGTGTCATTTTCCTCGGGGACGGGAAAAAGAATAAGATAAACTAGATAAGTGCCCCGTTTTTTTTTCTCGTTTTTTTTATTTTATTTTTTAAAGCCTGTAACTGTACAGCCTCAGCATTATGGTCTGTAAAATGAGGGAGGCTGAGGATGAATGAGGGGAGGAGGGAGAGAAAAAAAAAAGGAAAAGAAGTGAGGAATCTTTGCATGGATCAAAGACGGGCTTTCAAGCACACCAAACAAATCCGGAATAAACAACGCAGTCGCTGACTGTATTACACTACACAGGTGCCGCACACCAAAGGGCCCACGTGCTGAGCGCCTGTTTAGGGGGGAGCAGTGCAACAAAAAAAAGGGGATACATCTGGCAGCTAAACAAGAGAAGAGAGAGAGAGAGAGAGAGAGGGAGAGAGAGAGAGGGGGGGAGGGAGAGAGAGAAAGAGAGAGAGAGGAGAGAAATCGGGGGATCAGGGAAAAGTAGAAAAAAGAAAAAGCACTGTCAAATGAACGACATTTGTCTCCCATTCATCCTTTTACTAACCCCCTCCACACACACACACACACACACACACACACACACACACACACACACACACACACACACACACACACACACACACACACACACACACACACACTGTAACCGTCTCCAATGTGCCTCTCTTCCTGCCTTCATTAATTTCTAATCTGGGGAGGAGACAGATTGAAGGATACCCAGATTAAACAGTGCAGTCAGACAGTCACATGTGACAAATAGGGCAGATTAAAAGACTGAGTGCAGGTATTAATAACCATAAAACATACACACGCCAACCCCCCCTCCCCCCTCCCCCCATCACCCATTGGAGAAGAACAAGGGATAAACAGGAAGTCTTGTGTTAGAAAGATAAATAAAGAAAGAGAGCGCGTCGATCCGTCTCTGTCAGAGCTGCGGCTTCTCTCTTCTTTTTTTTTTTAAATAAACGAGTGTGACAAGTGCTGCGGCGGCACAGTCGGTGTTTTGGGCGACGGTGGGATTGGAGAGGCTCGGAGAACACCAAAAGATGGATGAGCTTGAGGGAGGAGAAGCCTCCCACGATGCTTTAGCACCAAGGAGTCGTTGCACACGGGTTTGTGTTACAAGACAGTCACAGCGACCTGAGCATTCAGGGGACAAATGGGCCTCGAACACAAGATGAGTGAAAAGGCGATGCGCCAACAGACTTAAAGAGAATTAAAAAGCAGCGAATTCATGTTTCAGGGGCGGTGGAGCACCGGTGAGTAAAGTTTAGTTAGGATAAGATAAGATAAGATATAAGATAAGAATCTGAACTGTCACTATACATCGTTCGATAAAACTAAAGCGCTGACCCTTGAAGTGCGTTAAACTCTAAATAAATAACAGATACGATAAGAGGGTACGAAAAGGTAGTGAGTATAAAAAAACAACACAAAAACACTACATATTCATATGTACATCGTGCAGATGTTTGCTATGATGTCACATTGTATCTTCGACAGTGTTTTGAGGGGGTGACTTCAATGGGACTTTTGCATTGAATTTTGGATCATTGCTAAAAACGAGCAGACACAATAATGTTAAACAGATCAATGTGATCACTGCACACAAACTACATCTTGAGGCTATTTACCGATGTGTTTCAGAGAGAATAAGAAATCTTAAGAGATGAGCTGTGAGATGAGAAGAAAAGGAGCCTGAGTTTAGCCTTTGACTGGTTCATAAAAATGAACATATCACACATCTTAAACCGCTCAGGATATATATATATATATATATATATTTATATATTTACATACTTTTTTAACACCACACAGGATTTATTAGTAAGACAAAAACACGGCCTATTAAAACAGCTCACGGTGCAGGAGAGGAGGAATCATTCTCTGTTCGAGCCCCTCGACTTGTTGCTCGTTAGCGTGTAAAATATTCCCGTCCTGTTTAAACAGCTATTAACAATTTAAATAACCCCGGCCCAGAGGCCTTGTTCTGACTCACTTGTTAAAAGATCTCCATCCCCCCAAGGTCCATTTAACAAGCCCATTATTCCATTACATTATACTCTCTCTCTCTCTCTCTCTCTCCCTCTCTCTCTCACACACAGCACCACAGAGTCTTCATCTAACTAATGGAAGTGTAGAGAAGAATCAGCGCAGGAAAGTTAAAGAAAGAAATTATGTTGCGGATTAAGATTCTTTGCCCTGTAAATCTGCAAGTCACGCTGTTCACAAAAGCAGAACTTTTTTTTTTTATCACAGCACGACATGACGCCATTTTGTGTATTATGGTAATGTAGTGAGAAACTATAGTGTAGGGGTGTCAGACTCGTTTAAGGCCGGGGGCCACACACAACCCAATTTGATCTAAAGTGGGCGGGAGCAATAAAATCAGCATAATAACCTATAAACTCCAAAATTCTTCCTTTGTTTTGGTGCAAAAACTACATTCTGAAATCCAAAATATATTTTTACAAAATATTACGAACAACCTGAAAGAATAAGTGCAACTTATTACAATATTCTGCCTCAGTTTATCATTTACGCATGTGCATTACAACTTATAGATCAAAGTATCAACACAGGTATTTAAAAAAAAATATATAGTTGCAGGAATCTAGAGATTATAAAACCTGGAAACTTGCTGTTCAGAAATGAATCTAAAAAAAAAATTTTAAAAAACATAATCATTGCAAAGTCATCTCGCGGGCCGGATTGGACCCAGTGGTGGGCCGGGTTTTTGCTGTGCACAGCATGATTAAGATTCAATAGAGATCAACAAAGTTCCATTCATGCCAAACCCCCACATACTGTGCTTTGGGTGCTCAACCAGAATCTGGAACCCTACACAATAAATGTTGTTGTGCACTCCAAAGAAGAGAAATTATCCATAAATCTACATGGAAATGTAAATATCATGAAGTATCCATGTCCACCCAGTGCGACTCAGAGACCCCCACAACTCTGCCCCCCAGCACAAACCTCCCCAGGCCTCAACTTTCTGGCTTCTACAGCCACAGTTTAATTGGAGGCATCATCTATTTTACAGGAGCTGTTTCAGAGCAGTTACTCTCTGTCTGAGGATCTCTGTCTCTCTGTCTGTGTCATACTTTTTTCTTTGTGTGTGTGTGTGCGTGTGTGTGTGTGCGCGTGTCTCGCTCCCTCTGTCCCCAGAGCTGAAAGGGGTACAAGACCTGACAGTGGTGAGCTGTGAGGCTCAGCACAGCTCCTTTTCATTAAGCAGTTGAGACCACTTTTTGAAGGTTACCACACACACTTACATCCCCGACACAAGACACACACACACACACACACACACACACACACTCCAACACACAGNNCACACACACACTCTCCAGCAAACGGGGGACGGAAACCCATGGGGGGTGGGGGGGGTAGAGGAGGAGCCGGATAAATGTTGGACCAGAAATTGCTTCTCGAAATCTCTTTCGCTCTTTCTCACACTCGCAACAACACACGACCAAAAACTCACACACACATACACACACACACACACACATACACACAGTACATATACAATCTGTGTTCATATGCTGTGTGTTTACATCGCGCATTATCAGGTCTCATTGACTGTCTGATCATGATCAATTTGCAGCACTTTGTACATGGGACTATGTGGGGTTCAGTGGCTTGCCCAAGGACACTTCAGCACATGGATTGGGGGAAGGCGGGAATCGAACCCCCGATTCTCTGGTCGGAGAATAGATCGTCTAACCCCTCACTGCACACACGCACACACACGCACACACACACACGCACACACACGCACACACACGCACACACACACACACACACACACACACACACACACACACACACACAAGCATTTGGTGACTTGGAGACCTGCTGTTCTCCGGTGAATGAAGTTACCTGTCTGTGTTCAGACTTTAAAGGTGCAGTGTGTCAGATTTAGGTGGTTTTTCTCACTTATCAAAATATTGCAAAACAACGACATACTGACATTCCCAGACATATATATTCACCTCAGTACGTTTTTTCCATCGAATGAGCCCGTCAATGCGTATTTACACGAGGAGCCGGTCCTCTCTACGGCGGCCGCCATGTTTCACACTCAACCTCATTCGAGTCTTAATGACAACCGAAGTCTACCACAGGTTCCCCTGCGCGCTCAGAAGGGTGAGGGTGAGGATACAACACGCAACTCCACCTCTAGGTGTCAGCGAATCTCACGCACTGCCCCTTCGATGGGTATTTCTCAGCGAAAGGGCAGCGGCGGGTATCAAAACCAGCGCAGGAGAGGAACTGGCCTCTTCTGAGGCCCACGCTTAGCGGCTAATGCGGTGGGCAGGCTGAGGCGGGGCCATCGGAGTCCATCCTGACTTAGCCCATGCATCAGCCCTTCCTTCCCCTCGCATGAGCCTGAGTGGTGGTGGGCAGTCAGGGTGGATTTCTGGGGCCTTTCTTCACTCCGCCAGGCTCTGTTTTATTCATCGGCTGCGCCCTGACCCCGCAGAGCTCCTGTTCTGACAAATCACTTCTGATTAAGACAGATCTCTGTTAGTCAGCCACTCAACTTGGCCTATTCATCATTCCACGGAAAATATTCTCTCTCCTCCCACCCCCCCCACCCCCTTCCAGTCGCTCCCCTCAACTCTCCTCCCCTCCCCGTCCCACCCCCCCCCCCCCCCCCCCCCCCCCTCCCCTCCCCTCCCCGCCCCCTCGGCTCGTTTGCCTGTCCGTCAGACCGAAGCAAGGCGCAAAAGAAATTTCCGCCGCTGTTTTAAGTGGCTGATTATAGACAATTGGTGGAGGGAGAGACGCAAGAGCGTCTTATGGGTGATAAGACGCGGGTTTAATGGGTATAAATGACCGGGCCTGTAGGAGAGCAGCTGGTAATAGAACCATTTGTTTAAAGCTGAGCCGGCGTGGAGAGAACTGAAAGCTGCATTTTCCCTCTATTTGAGCTCGCCCCCTCCTCTTTTCCCTTCACCTCAACCTCAAAGTCAAATTCTCAGATCACCGGATTTACATTTCCTTTTAAAACAGCAAAGTCCCTTTCACCTTCATTCAATGAGAATTGATGAGGCTCGGAGAGGAGTAGCTTGTTTTACATTTATGAAATTACCCACACCTACGTGTCCCCACGGACACGGCAGCAGACTCCCCGTGTTAAACAGCTTTTTTTGTTTGTAAACAATGGAGACGAAAATATTTAGTGCACAAACACTGTCAGATGTCTGAGAGCATTCATATGTAAAGTTGTGCCGTAATAATAAACGCATATTTTTTTTCCCCCCTTTTTTTCTAACAAGCCAGATTAAATTAACCTGAACAACAACCCTGGGCTGGGAGGAGGCGGGCGGGGTGAGGGGAGAGCGAGCGCTCCTACAAGCAAATTGCCTGGACTTAATCAACCGGTCTTACTGAACCATCCAAATGAAAACTAATGGACTCGGGCGCTGCCTGTGATTGGCCCACATGCAACAATGTGTGGGCAGGAGCGTTGCTTTCTGACGTCTTCAATTAGAAAAAGAAAAAAAAAGGAAAAAAAAAAAATCAGCGTCGGCCCACACACCTATGCATCCTGACTGGTCAATTGTGAACGCTCAGACTTATTAATTCCATTTGCAGCGCTTGGGAAAATTATTTTTTTATGTGTTGATTAAACTTGGTCAAAATCGTAAAAAATGTATGAAGAGCGGAATTAAAAGTCATATCTGAATGAGCTCATTTGCGCCTGCATTATTCATAGCGCTGACATCCGTGTCACACCATTGTGCGGGACACACTGAAACTACTGGAGGAGGAGAGAATTGAGCATGAATGGAGGGAGAGGAAATACAACAAACAAACAAGTGCGTCAAACTTTACACAACCAAACAGAATGACTAATACTAGTTTCAGCGTTTCACTCTGAGACTTAAATAATTAGATTTTATTGTTGGCAAAGAAAGCTTTGTTACACCTGTATCTACACTGAAGGTCAAAGCCATTCGAGTCCAGAGAACTAAAGTGATAACAGATGAGTTCTCTGAAAAGTGGCAGTCTGTCTTAACTTTCTTCAACTCTTGTTCTTCGTTGTCTCCTGGTTGACCAACTCCACCCCTCTTAGTTTCTTCTTCATTTACATTCTATTTTGAAAATCTGTACCTATTTTAATATGATACTTTTTTCTGTTGTTTTGCTCAAAGGTTTGGGGGAAAAAAACAAAGTATGGCCCTTTTTTAAAAACATGTATATGTCGTTGTTGAGATGTCACTTCTCTGTACTCTTTGTGCCATTCCTTGAAAAAAAATATGAAGAAAATAAATGAGCTAATTTGAGTAACTGTTGTCAGAATTAGGGTCCAGCAAGAAGAAAAAACCACAACAAAAGGTCTGATTCAATAACGGAGGAGAAAACTTTGCTAGTTTGCAGGAAACGGACGTATGGAGAGATGAAGAAAGACGAGAGTGGAAAACTTCACGTGACTGGAGTTGGTTTCCAACACTTTAGGCGCGTTAATCATCGCATTACCGCTGATTAAAAGCTTTTACGTCTCTAATGGGAGAGTTGACAGGCGGATCAAAGAGCAATGCACAAATTTCTTGCCTTTTAATTATCTGTACAACACGCACACACACACACACACACACACACACACACACACACACCTCGGGCGGCTCTTCCCTGCCTCTCTCCTCAAACTCCGGCGCAAGACTGAGAGGAGATCTAACACTCGACAACAGTTCATTATCCAATAAGAGTGTGAGATTAGGGGGAGGAAGAGAAAACACACATGCTGACACACGCGCACGCATACACACACACACACACACACACACACAACACACACACGGCGCTATAGGGTTTGATGGTTACTGAGGACCTGGGAGAGGCCTACTGTCTTCTTCATTAACATGTTCCCAGCTGAATTATCCAAATAGCGTTTGTCAAAAATGGGCTCATTTGCATGTTTTGACAATGCCGGTTGGGAGTCTTCCTCGGAAAAGCCGGGGAGTGAGTATTTCACGCGTTTCAACACCTACTGATGATCGCATCTCGTCGCTAAATGAACAAAATAACTTGTTAAACGTGCTTTGTTTCGCTTCGCCCACTCAGCCCTGCTGTTTTTTCTCTCTCGCCGCGAGATGAAGTTAGAAGCGACCATCGAGGAGACACAAAGAGACGCTTCTCCACCATCTTGATCAACGTTTGATCGACGCTCTTCCGTTCAAAAACCCACCAGGATGTGACGCCTTCTGCAGCCCGACGGTTCCCGCCCAGCTGTTACCTGTCAAGTGGTGCGGACATGAAAAGTCCAGCCTACTTCAGGGGAGAAGATCTGGCATCACTTTGGGGAGGTTCTCCAAAGTCCCGGGCTTTCTTTTGGCAGGCGGAACAGATTGCTGCCTGACTCATGATCACATCCCATTTGAATAAAAAGAAAGCTGTGGATCAACCAACCCCCCCCCCCCCCCCCCCCCCCCCCCCCCCCCCCCCCCCACCCTACCTCCCCCCTCTAAACACACATAAAACCCTCCACCACAACCACCACCACCACCACACCCCAACCTCCCCCATTAACAGCTCACTAAATGAACCCTCGTTACGTCAATGATATGTAAAACAAGCGTGGTCGAAAACAAACAAACAATCTGCGGGGACACAGGACTGTCGGCGGCAATTTAGCGACGGAGGAAAAGGAGGGCATGAAAGCGAGACATCAAACATGAGCCTGAATGGAAGGCGCGGGCCATTAGAAGCGGTTGCTCTGACAGGATCTGACAGTTGGAAACACTTAAAGATTATTTTCTTCAAACTTTGAATTCATTAATACTCATGAGCCGACGAAGGGGCTCCCAAAACACAGCGAAAAAGAGAGAGAGAGCAAGAGAGAGAGAGCGAGAGGGCGCTGGAGTGTTGAAGCCAGCTGTGGAGTGATGGGTTACATCAAGGAGGCCGGTTCGCCTTTCCTTGGTACCGGCAAGAACTTTGAAAAGGTGGCGCGCGCAGGATTTGTTGGTAGATGTTTGTAAACACAAGCCGACCCTGCCTCCCGTGCCCAACCACACCAGTGGAACTGTGGTGTGTGCGCAATGCGCACTGCGAGCTGTTTGTTATGGAAATGCCCATCATACGTCTGCAGTAACTAACCATTTAGAAAAATAGAATCATCATTCTGAAAGCTAACTTTCTTCTACTGTGTGTCAACGCTACACCTTAGGTGTGACTATAGCCCTCGTGTTGTTGTGAATAGTCATAGCGGAGCGAAGGTATGTGCACGGTGCAGTTACACCAGGCGTGCACTAGAGGGCGCAGAGCAGAAATATTAGGAGCAACTCCTCTTGGGTTTTTTTCTTATTTCCTTTTTTTGCAATGAAGATGATAGGAACTGAAATTGGTCGTTTTTTTTCGACTCAATTTTAAATTTGCGCACAGAAGCTGGATCAACAATGCTAACCCGCCGACCAGTCGGCAGAATTTCTTGAGAAGGTGCACATCAGAGTCCGTGTCCATGGGTGGGCAACACGAAAGGTTAAACGCTAGATCACAGAAACACAAGTGATTCTATACATGGATCTTTTCGTCAGGAAAACCCCGCGCACTACACCTTTAACTACCATTGCAACCTAGCGAAAACATCCTATTACTTCCCATGCATAGATGCAAAAAGGACATTTTTCTGCATTTGCCGTGTCCAATTAAGCAATTCAAATCCCAGATCTGTGCCGCGGATAAACCGCTAATTCAAAACATTTTCTTAAAGCAAATCTATTGTTTCCACAGTCCCAGATGTCAGGCGTTACCGTTGTTAACCACCACTGATGGAAATAATGGCTGTAGCCACACATTAAAGAGTGAGATTGTAAAAACTTTCCTTTCAAGTTAAGGGAAGAAAGGCTTGTTAAACTTGGCTGTGTATGCGCGGGGATAAAATATTCATCCTATGTTTGTCTCATGTCGAGGAGCCGAATGTAAAATACTCGCCGTCTGCGTAGCTCTGACATTAGGGCGTCTGCGTCGGCGGCGCGCGTAAAACTGTCGGAGCGGCGCGCCGCAGCGGGCGCGGTTGCCCTCTTACGTGCAGACGATTCATCCAATTGTCTTTGGCGAATCTAAGGTGCTCTGACAATTTCATTTGAGCGGGCGACAGTGCAGCCTGTTAACACAACACTGTGTCATTGTGGCTGCGGCTGCCACGGCACAAACGCAAGTTTGTCTTTAACTTTGGGGTAATACCATCGCACTCCCCCGCCATCGCCCCCCCCCCGCCCCCCCCCCCCGCCCCCCCGCCTGCTCGGGGCTGAAAGGAAAATAATACCGCTATTATCGCGCAGCACTGAGGGGACTCACACATCGTGTGCGTCACCCAACAATGAGCGGGGCCACGGAGCCCGAGACAGATTATTGTCAGCTGTCACCATGAGTGCGCGCAACATGGCACGACATGTGAGGGCATGTCAGCGCTCCTGTGTACAGTGCACATTGTTGATTTGTGCCGAGTTCACGTTGTGCGTTGGCAGCGTCCAGGACAACGATGAAAACAACGGAGGAGGACTTAAAGGGGCAGTGTGTGCGGTTCCGGTCCCTTCTGTCCCTTCTACAGAGATTATAAAAACAATGACATGCTGTCATTTTTAGGAATTCATGATCACCTAAATATTAAAAAGAAAATTTAAAAAAGTTCTCCATGACCCTTAAATGAGCCCATTAATGTTTATTTACGTAGAGAAGCGGGGGCCTCTCTATGGGGGCCGCTATGTTTTTACTGTAGCCCAAAGTGGACATACTAAACGTGTTTTAAGTTTGAATGGCAATTGTGGTCTACCACAGGTTCTCCTGCATGTTCAGAAGGGGGAGGTGATGGATGCAACATGCAACTTCACCTCCAGAGGTCACCAAATCTTACACACTGCACCTTTAAGGCACCAGAGGCTCCTCCCCCCACAGAGAGGACCCGCACCTGGTTTAATTATACATTAAAGGGCTCATTTGGGGTTCATGTGAAGAGAACGTCACAGGTGATTATACATCTGTATCATTTCTATCTCCAGACAAAAATGTCCTGAGATCTGCACACTGCACCTTTAAGTTACCCACCATTTTGAGATTCTCCGTTTAATACGGCCTCCGTTGATTTCACACTTCTGTGCGTAACACAAAGGCAACTGCAATGTCTCTGGATCACATGACCGTGGATCAACACACTTCCTGGATTAGCGCGACACAAATGTGGAACAGCGCTGAGCCTTTGCCGCCGGGGCGACAGTGTATCTCCTTCTTCTCCTCCTCATTAACTAAAACAGGCCTAAGTGAATGCCCCGCCACACCTGCCACCGTCTTACCCACTAATGAAGCATATCTAAGTTTTCAGACATGGCAGAACTAATTGAATCTTCCCCCTAAAAGGGGCTGGAGCACCATCAAATTAATTATTCATAAAGGACATGATATTGTAACTCAACTGTCAACTCTGTTGCTGGCCCTTTTCCCCCCCCCCCCTTCCCGCCCCCTTTTCTTGTCGCTCTCTTTTGTCTTGCACCGTTTCCTTTCTAATGGAAGTCCTTTGCTTTTACACTAGAACTAAATTGTCATTAGGGCGCAGAACAAAACCATTTCTTCCTTTTGTTTTTTTGAAGTTGAGGGGGACAATAGGGTGGTTTCTGTGATTGGTGCGGCTCCCCGCGGTTCTCACAGTGCGCTGATGGGGCCCGGCTTCACTGTGGAGAGTCATCAAGTCTGTAACAACACAACCTAAGATACCTTTTATCATCCCGCACCGCCCCCCCCCCCCACACACACACAGACACCTTAT
>JAFBJT010112306.1:32193-60740 GCA_016785325.1 Chascanopsetta lugubris
CTGCGGATGAGGAGGGTGGGGGCGGGGGGGGTGGAGGTGGAAAAGGGTGGTGGGGGAGGGGGGAGGTGGAGTATTGTGAGTTGAACAGCAGAGCCCCACTCTGGCTGAATGGGCATTGTCATCTGGATTTCTATGGCCAACCAAAATACTTTCTCCCGCCGTGGGGGTTTACGGATCCACGGTGGGAACGGTATGTGTTACACACAGCGGCCGAGCTCTCCCCTGGGCCCCTGCACTCCCAAAAGTTACAGGTTTAATAACACACTTTAAGATTTCAGACATTGTATCTGGTTTAATCTTCAATATTGCATCTTCATACAAAAAGATAAGAGAACAATGAATCATTCCATCCAAAGGTCAACACACCAACAGAGAATGTTTATTGCTTGACACGTGTTTTGAAAAGCAAAGAGACCTCCTGCTGTGACAGAGATGGAGAGAACAAGACGTTGCAGGTTTTTCAGTGGGGCCACTGTAAAGGACCAGAACTTCTTGTGGCCCTGCGTGGCTCCCACGAATCTACAGGTCCCACCCCCCCCACCCCCACCCCCCAAAAAACAATAGTGGAAGTCAGCTCCATCAGCTCAACACAAGAGCATGTGCCTGAGATGCATCACCATCTCTCCATGGTTGTGTGTTGGAGTCCTCAACATGTCAGAGTGCAATTCTTCTCAGTTACAGTAGCCGACACGTTTGTGCTGACGATGCACACCAAGGCAACAGATCGTTGATGGCGAGAGTTCCTCTAGAAAACAGTTACAACAGTAAACAATTGCAAACACTAATCATGTCTTACAAAAGCAGGTACCTAACACAGATACTCCTCTTGGTGGTGGTGAGCTACCTCTCGTGGATCATTGTCTCTGTTTTGTCTTTCATCTCCTGGACAGAAGTAAAAATAAAAATAAAAATAAAACATTTAAAGACTGTGGTCCGAGTGTGTTGAAGGTAAAACAGCAGAGGTGCTTCCATTGATTTCTTTTTTTCTTTTCTTTTTCTTTTTTTTTTTTTTTAAAACAAAGTTTCTGATTAAAAAAAAAATGCAGGTGCAAAGTTAAAGTCCGATGGGAGAAAGAAAGAAAAAACAAAAAAAAAAAACCAAAAAGTTGCAGGTGACTTTGACGCACTTTGACGCACGGCACCTGCCCCCGGAGCCACACGGCTCACACGTAGTTCCTCTTGTCATACTCCCCGTTCTGAGACGCTCTCTTGGTGGGCGCGTATTTGACAGAGTATCCCGAGTTGCCGCTGGAGGGGCAGGAGCAGCACAGCAGCGCGCCCCCGATCAGCAGCAGCGCCGTGGCCGCCCAGCCGATGTAGAGCGCGGCGCCGATCTCCCTCTTCTTGGACGCGGGCACCTGCGGGTTGTAGAAGTCCGAGATGATGTTGTTGGCCATCCAGCTCAGGGGCACGAGCACGAACAGGCCGCTGATGATGTAGAGGGCGCCGCCGGCGTTCACCACCCGGGCTTTGACGTACTCGGTGCGGATGCAGTTGGTGCACTGCGCGCCGGCGATCACCACCATGAGCCCCAGCACGCCCATCACCGCCGAGATGATGGTGAGCGCCCGGGCCGCCTGCAGGTCGTGGCTGAGGGCGAGGACCGAGTCGTGCACCTTGCACTGCATCTGGCCCGTGCTCTGCACCACGCACGACATCCACAAGCCGTCCCAGATGGTCTGCGCCACCACGATGTTGGCCTCGATGAAGGCGGTCACCTTCCACATGGGCAGCCCGCACGCCACCATCACCAGCAGGGAGCCCGTTACGCACAGCGACAGACCCACGATCTCAAGTCCGGCCGACACCATTTTCACTCTGCACCGTCACTCAAAGTCTGTCTGAAACTTTTTTATTTTTTTAATTGTATTTTTTTTTTTAAGTCTCCAAACTCTCTCCTCACTTACCCCCCCTCTTCCTTCCTAAAAGGCAGGTGTTTGGGGATTTTGTTTTCCCTCTCCCCTCTCTCTCTCTATCTCTCTCTCCCTCTCTCCTTTTTCGTCTTTATCTTCGTTATCTTCGTTTTTCTCCGCGGTGTCACTTGCGCGTCAGTCCCTCATCACTCTGCTGGGGGATGTGAGAGGCAGCGGCTCCGGGTCCCTTTGTTAGTGAGGGGAGATGTGAAAACAACTGGAATCACCAGCGCCACCGAATCACGAATATCTGCGGGGTGGGGGGTGTGTGGCGTGGAAGAGAAACTTTCCTCCAATCACAGGTCGCCGCATCCTCGGGGGACCAATCGGAGCGCAGGGAAGTTGTGAGCCAGAATAAATCGGCTCAGGGCGCATTGTGCGTTTGAACAGTTATAAGAGAGACAGGGGTGAGTGGGGGGTGTTGGTGGTGGAGGAGGGGTGGGGGGTTGTTTTCATGGTATGTAGCAGCTGAATTACAGCGGTTTGGTTAAACATGGCGGTTGTTATTGATATTTCAGTCATGGGCTCTAATCCCACGTGTCTGAGCCTAAAATGAGTCATTTCACACCCATTGTCCAAAACACATAAAGCTCTCACACTCACAATGTCAGACAGGATGAGTAAAGGGTCATTATCATTTAGCAACAAAAAAAATAGACACTACTACATCACACTAATCACGAATTCTATAAAATTGCTTCATAATTAATTCATAATGAATTGTTTTTGTCTATAATGTTGAATTCATTTCTTGGTAATTGTAGTCACACTCTATTATAACTGTATATTTGCTACTGTGTCTATTTCCACCATACCTCGTGATTATAGTTATTTATCTTTTATATTGTGCAATTCATATTATATTTATATGCTTTTCTACCACGCTTTTGTGCATGTTTTAGTTTGGTTTGTAATAATTTTGAATGGGACTAGCTGTATTGCACCATCCGTTTAAATGATGATCTGTCATGTAAACATAAAAAAGTTCCATTTATCACATTCAGTGAATTGTTATGGTTTATGGACACATCTGGATATGAGCTGGTCTCCTCCAAAACAAACTGTAACACAAGTTGGATTATAATCAATTTAGAATGTATTTTTCACTTTGTCTGTTCTCAGCTTTCTGATTGGCTCCCTGTTCGAATAAGTCATGCCTAGTGTGAAGTTTTAACATTACACTTACTAGCTGTCAACATTAAGCCATGAATTAAAACAAGAATTACGGTTAGTCTAATTTGTCCAAACTTCAAAATTATTATAGTGAATCATTAGAAACATTGAAATGATGTCAAGAAAATACATGAATTCATATTTTAGAAACTAGAACAAGTAAACATTATATATTGGCAAAAAATACCCACAGAATTTAGGTTTTGATGAATCTTCTTTAAATGAAATTGACATATGTATTCAGCTGTCCACAGAATTGTGGGTGCAGACAGACAGAGAGACATAAGTACCAGCATTTATGACAACATACATGAACTCAGAAAACAAGATTCCAAATAACTCTTTTTAAAATGTAAAAAAAAATAAAAAATTAAATGGTCAAATTCAAAAACGACTCTCAGACAAAATCAAAGCAAAGACTTAGCTTCTGTATATGTAAAGCAAATGTTCAAAATTACATTTAAAACTGTAAAATACATCAAAATGTTAACTTGGGTGTTTCAATAAAAATACGAGTTTTCCATCAGCGCTCAAAGGAGTCGAATGAAGAAACTGTTGCAGGGGAGCAGCCATATTGGATCTGTAACGCGTTGCCCTCCCTGTGTTCAGCAGTACCCTCCTCCGAGCCGTAATGGCGTCAGTGGCGCAGTCGTCGGTTATGAGAAGCTTCAGGGACGTGGGCGGACTCACGGGAACAGTTTCCGGGTTTCCCTTCCTGGGCTGGGACAGCGGCGAGAGTCAAAAAGCGTCTGTTGATTAACCATAAATCAAAATTACGCCGAGGTAAGACACTGCTCACTGGTTATTTCTTTTATTTGACCGTGTTTACAAATGAATGTGTGAGCGTTAGTCGGTGGAAGAACAGTGACTGGACAGGGCTGAAGCCGAGCTGGCAACAGGACACCAGCCGCGGTAACAACTGTCGTTTGCTAAAGTTTGACATGACAACTTCCAGAGCTGAGTTTCACCCAAACTCGGCCACTCAAAAAGATTTTATAGAGGAAATCTTGTTTTTGACTCAACTATGGTTTTGACTGATGTCGGTGGTGGTATAAAGTGTAAAGTCCCAGTAGTTGTTGTGGTAAACTCAGTCAGTGTGTGTGACAGGCAAGACTGGGTGTGGTGGACATCCAAACTGTTTCAGACCCACAGGCCTTCACACACACTTGAATCTCCCCCTCGACACATTTAATGCGACTGAAACACATTATTTACAAATGTCTGACACTGTAAAACACGTAAAACACTGGTTTACCTTCGAAACTACACTGATATAGCTAATATTTTCTTTTCTACATCCTCTCCTTTTCCTCATTGTCCCACTTCATGATTTCCTCTCAGACATCATTGGGCCAACATAATTCTAAACTACTGTCATTATCTGTGGATCATTCAACATGTTAAAGGTCTAGTGTGTAAGATTCAGATGCTATCATTATTTTAATTTCTATCAGCAGGCATTGTGTATAAATGAATATAGATGAAATTCTGTTTTCTTATCCTAAGAATAAGCCCTTTATATTAAGGAACAGGTCCTCTCCTTGGGAGCCGCCATTTTGCACCACTATGTTTTTATAGTACCCCAGAATGGATAAGCTATAAACCCTTCGAGTATTAATGATAAACAAAGGCTACCATAGGTTATTCTACCTGCATTGGAAGGGTTATGTGAGGTGACGGGCGCAACATGCAAATTGACCACTAGGTGCTGCTGAATCTGTAATCCTGTATCTTTAACTTTTGGCACAAATGAGGACAATAATCACATTTTTGGTTTCATTTTTGGAACAATAATGAGAAACTAAGATCAGTCGTGTTGTCATGACAGCAGAATTCACTTTACCATCTCCTCCAGAAGCAGCTCCTCTTCCATGAAGGCTGCCATGTTGCCTCGAAATCTGGATGGAGAGAGCACCCTTTGTGCCTTGAAGTCATCTATTAGGTCGACTGTAAATCCTTTAGCACACTTACGGTGTATTCACACTGAATGTAAAACTGTTTTGTACCATTCATGCTGCTGAATCACTTGTGTTTACTTGGTGGCCAGTTAGACGACCCCCTTTGCTCAGGCTGGTGCCTGGATCCGTCTGGTTGATGCCAACTCACCAAGATTGTGTCAACAAAAGTTGCGGCCGGACTGACTTCACATTGATTTTGTGTGTAATCTTATTGAGTGAACAATCTACATTGTCCACTAGTTGCTGCTAAATCCTGGTACTTCTATACCACTTCGCACTTTAGCATTCCAGACCTCAGAATGAAATCTAAACATCCAGTCGGTTCCCAACCTTTGTTTAGAGGTTGCACTGTACAGTTCATGTCCAGACAACTTCACAATAAGTCCATAATGAAACAATAACGCATTCTTAGTGTGTCTGTCCAAGATGTGGCGGGGGGCCACGTTTGAAGTATTGTCATCCATCTTTGCTTGTGCTTCTGGCTCGGGATGTAATAATTCACCATTAGGTCATAATCAAACAATATACCCACTAAACATAGTTTGGCTGTGGACTCATGGTTTTGTTTTCTCTTTGTCATTATTCATGAATTTGCCAGTTAAACCCTTATTTGAGTGTCTTGGTCTACGCAGTCGGCTTTTCAGTGGGCCTCCATGTTCCCAAACCACTATCGTATCAAATCTGCATCATTCGAAACTTTAGCTTTCATAAACTTCCTTGACATCTAACATCCGATCAATCCCTGACCTTTGCTTTGGGAGTCACATTAGCACAAAATATATTTCATGTTTAGACAACTTCACAATAACACTGGGCAACAATAACATGTTTTCATTATGTGTCTGTCTGAGATGTGGCGTAGGGCCACTATTGAAGAATAATCATCCATCTTAGTGTTGGTGTTTTGGACGCATGAAAACGCACAGTGCGTATTCCACTTCCTGTCTGGCTGGGCGGTGAGCAGTATGGGCACCACGTTAATCTAGTTGAGCTTTAATCTGAGGTTGGCAGCACATTTTATTCAGCTTGTTGAACACAAACAAATCAGTTTGATATCAGAGTTGCAACATCTCATGGTGGTGAAAGACCCCCGCGTCTGAGTCAGCACCTTCACCGCTCGGTGACCTTTCCCCTTCCTGCGACCTTATCTCGCCAACACTGGCAGGGCACAGAAGCTCTGCATGGGGAAGACATCAGTCTGACACTGTAAACTACAAGCGGAGGTTTCCTCCCGTCTCCCTCCGTGGTGTGAATGAAAAACAAAACTTGATTCACGTTGACAAGCCAGAGTGGACCTACACCATTGTGTCTAAGGCTTGAGTTACGATGTCACACAGCAAGACATACATTCAGTAGACTCTGTATATGTGTGTGTGTGTGTGTGTGTGTGTGTGTGTGTGTGTGTGTGTGTGTGTGTGTGTGTGTGTGTGTGTGTGTGTGTGTGTGTGTGTGTGTGTGGGAAAACCGCAGGAAGCAACGCACATTAGAAACAACCTTGATCCCCTGCTCTTTTGTGCTCACAGAATTTTTTTTTGTTTTTCGATATTTCAGTGAATTTCACCCAGTCTGTTCTATTGTCTGTCACATAATTACAATGAATATTTGTCGCAGTCAAAAGGGCCGGACTGTAGCTTAGCTTGGAACTAACACTTATTCTAAGCATCTAAGCATGATATGCATTATATTGTTTGAGTAGCATAAATCTAATTATTTTCAATAGTTATATGAAAAATACCTTCAAACAGTCATTTATGATGTTCAGAAATACATTTCTCAATTAGATATATCATCACATTGATACTGCAATTGCTCAAGTACAGTACATTTGTATTAGTTCAGCTTACTCTTATGCATTTATTGAACATTGCTGAAAATACTGATCTATATATTCTTATGTCATAGCACATATTTAATGGTGCATGTATATGAACTATATGATGTCATATACATACAAGTATTCCTCTCCTGTTCAGCATTATGTGCCCTATCTGTTGATTAGCTTCATATAAAGTAGCTCGTGTTTAATTTTCCCTCCTTTGATCTTAATGTCCTCCACTGCAGCTGCGATGGAATAACAATTTGTGTTTATACTATGTTTTTAGTCATTTCCTATCCCGTCCCCATCATCATTAATGGCCCATCCTGTGCTTTAAACTCTGAACTGTGAACAAGCCAGTTGCTTTCCTCCTGGCCTCTTTTATTCCGCCTATTGTGGCTTTTTCATCCTCTGCACGGGCTCACATACTTTTAACTGTTTTTAGATCAAGACTTAAAAAACATATTTTCATTACAGTCAACCATTGCCACAGCTTAAGGGTGAGATCATTACAGTCAAGGTGAAACTAATTTGGGTTTGTTTATGTGTATTTCACGGGGGCCAAACATCATTTTGTCATGCTGAATAGCCCTCGGGTCCCCGTCGCCATGATCAGTCGCCAGTAAATTACCTTAATTGCTGCGATGCCTCTGAGTTCACCAAATCTCCATGGTGTGACATTATTGCCCCAATGTTTCTAATGAGAACAGAAAGTATTTAATCCACAGAGAGTCAGCGCTTGTTTGGACCCTTGACACCGCCTGTCAGGAAGGTGAATAGTTCTGCTGGTACCACCGCCTCCTTCATGGCTTCACTCCAGCAAATAAATCAACTGTAAATGCCCTACATGCCAGGAACCCTGGCTTTTACTAAGGTGGCATTTTTCCCTTTTGGCTCTAACAGTTTAATCTCCCCCCATGTCTGGCTTGTTGATAGATGTGTGTGTGTGTGTGTATGTGTGTGTGTGTGTGCGTGTGTGTGTGTGTGTGCGTGTGTGTGTGTGTGTGTGTGTAAGCAGCTCAGCAGTCAGGGCGATTAAATGGCCATTATTAAGAGTGTTTTATTGAAGTGTGCCTCCCGCCTGTCTGTCCTGTAGTGTTGTCTTTGTGATATTACAACTGCGATATTTGGTTGGTTTAATTAATCTGCCCGTGGACTAATGCTGGTTCCCACAGAGCCTGTCAAAGAATAGAAGTGTGTGTGTGTGTGTGTGTGTGTGTGTGTGTGATACTCATAGTGGGCTGTCACATTAACTTCCATGCTCATTAACAATGAAAACACGTTTGTTGTCTTTGTCGCATTTTAGGTGGAAATGCTTTTGATTGGTTAATTCATCACGTTGCTGTTGGTCTTTTTGTCATTGAACCACTAAAGAGTGCCATTACTTCCTCCAATGTTGAAGCCATTGAGAGTTCTGAATGGCTGGTTACAGGCTTGAAATGATGTTCATCATAAAAACTTTCCATTTAGAGGCTAAAACCATCAGTCGGATGCTGTCCTTAGAAAATGGTGGTTTCTCAACAAGTGTTTTTATTCATATTATATATTTTTTTCTTCCTCTCTCTATTCTGTTTATCTTGCTTATCTGCCCTTATCTTATCTGCTGTTTATCTTGATGTTAGTTATAGCATTTTATTTTTATTAGGCCCCCTATCGTCTCACATTTCATTTATCGGGTTATTTGTTTGACTTGTTCAGCCCTTAAGTTCCTAACCTGGCGCTCCTCCACTGGAAATGGCCGGTGTCCCCCCCCCCCCCCCCCCCCACTCTCTTGAATGTAGCCAGTCCTGAATGTGGTCAGGGGTGAGGCACGTGTTCTCCCTCCTCCCGGGACTGAGCTGCTCTGGATAGCAAAGGCTTCAGGAACCAGAGGGATAAACAGCCATTGTTCCACTTGTGGACTTGATGAAACTACCCTGTCAGTATGAGAGATCTCTGGCCTCTTGCATGTAGATACAGAGCCCCCCCCCCCCCCCCCCCCCCCCCCCCCCCCCCCCCCCCCCCCCCGACTACTGCCCAAAGCATTCACCACTATGAAATGGTTCCCCAAATGGGAGAGGTCAGTTCAGGCTCCCATGCTGCCTTTTTGCCATTATGTAACCGGAGTGCATCTCCGTTTGGCAGCACACTGCAGCCTGCCTCTTTCTAATGCTTATCACACTCCACCTGTCAAGGGCCAGTGTGTGGGTGATAAAATGGAGCCCGTTCTTCCTGCTCCGTCATTATGTAGCTAATTTATCAAGCCGGCTTGTTGCCCCGTCGTCTGCTCATGGTCATAGATTTGGGCCAGAGTGTGTGTGTGTGTGTGTGTGGGGGGGGTGCGCTCGATTGTAGCAGTTTGAATGGCCTATGGGAACGGACCTGTTGCCCAGAGCTGTTTATCTCTGCTCGTTTTTCCATAGGATACAGCGTCACAGAGCAATGTCATGCTCTGCCAAAGTGGACATGGACTCCATGTGCCCAGAGGTCAAAGTGTACTATGTAAATGTCCTGAGGAGGAATTGGATTTTGATTCTTATTTGAAAAAATGTGCCACGTAAAGATACAATAGAGGGACAAAGATACAATACAATATTCAAAAAATATCTGTCTGTGGATTGCTAATGCCTTTATTGGCTGATAAATCAGTGAGACTCTGATATTTTTCATTTGTAATTTTTACTTTTTGGGGATTTTTAAAGAGAGAAAAATAATCAACAGAAGCAAAAAAACATGTATTTTCAAAAGATAATAGTTTGTCAGTCACAACCAATGCTGGGAATCATCATGTTTATATGTCCTCATTGTTAGAAATAACAATAATTATTATTATTATTCAAAGTTAAGGAATGAATTATAGCGAGTTGTCTTGCAATGTGCCTAGAATCTGAAGTTGGGACACAAAAAAAAAAAAGAAAAAAATAGAAGAAGAATCATTGGATTCTTCAGAAATTACTTCAATTGACTTCCTCTTTCTCCCACCAGAAAACTTGTCTGGGTTGCAGTAAACAGTAGCGATGTCTCAGTCTGGAGAAAAAGGGAAGGTGAGTAACGGGAGGTCATTTTTTTTCTATCATGCCTCAGTTTTGACTTAAAACTATGACAAATGGCCATAGTGAACAGGAGGGGGGTTTCTAATAAGGCTGTGGTGATTAAGTCTCATGGCACTTGTAATCTCATGCACACACACTCACACAGGCATCCAGGGAGGATATCCTGTATAAATGCTTGTGTTTCATAGCTTGGCTTTATTGCCTGTTGGAATTTCGCAATAATATGCTTCATCATCAATCTCACTTCACCTGCACACTCATACTACACCTCAAAACTGATGGCATATGTCAGGAGAGAATAGATTTCATCTGTCAAATTAAAAAAGTGAAATCAGGACTCTAGTCCTGTTTTGAGTCTTTTTCCCCCCATGAATTGTTTCTGACATTTATGTTGAACAATGTGTTTTTTTTTTATGTTCCACAGTTCCCAGATGCGGCAGGTTATGTCGGGTTCGCCAACCTCCCAAACCAAGTGCACCGAAAATCTGTGAAAAAAGGGTTCGAATTCACCCTGATGGTTGTGGGTGAGTGACAGATCTTCTCTTCTCATGTTGACATGAGCCAGATGCATGTTTTCTTTTGTGAGTAGAGCTTTATTTTTCATTTTCTCTGGTTTTCAGGAGAGTCCGGTTTGGGAAAATCGACGCTTATAAACAGCCTGTTTCTCACTGATCTCTACCCCGAACGCTACATCCCTGGTGCTGCAGGTACACCACCCAGTACACACACTCACACACACACACACACAGACATAAATGATTGTGCACAAATATACACACTGTAATAATACAGAAATGTCTGCTGCAATGTCTCCAGCAGAGCAGTGCTTGTCTCTAGCAGGAATGCTGGGAATGCTTTAGTCTCAAAATATGACCCTGCCCTTCTTATGACTTGACTTAGATTAGGACGTGTTCTGACTTGAAAACAATTACCCATGCCCTCCCAAGTCAGTATGTACAGAAAAGACAGTCTTTTTAGATCACAAAATTCTATGGATTTATTTGAGAACTGTGTGCAAAGGCAGAAACTTGAATGTTGATGCGTCATGCTTGGTCCGAGAAACGGTTGCTCGGACTATCTGTCCTTTTCCTCATGGTTGGTGGTTTTTGTCACATTGCAGTTGCACCTCCAGTCCACTAGTTAGTGTCGTGACGATTTCAATACCAAAGTATTTTGCGCTTGTTTCCGCCCTGAGCCCCTGCCAGCCTTAAGCACTGGAGAGGATTGTTTAAGTTTGAACTGACCAATGTGGCATTATTGAAACGGCACGTTGACCATGCAGCTATACAAGAACTATGCCAGGAACAACATTCAACCATAAATAAGCCTTACACAACTATTGGTTGTCATCATCTTCTGTATGATATGTGAGGACTTTTCTATTCACTCACTGCACATGTGTTTTTGTTACAATTTTAAACTTGTTTTGGAGTCATTTACTTTTACTTCCTCCTTCCTAACTGCCTTTTGAGCAATTCCCCAGTGCCTCATTTTGTGATTCTTATCATTCTCGTTCTTCACGTCCACAGAGAAGATTGAGAGGACGGTGCAGATTGAGGCGTCAACCGTGGAGATCGAGGAGAGGGGAGTGAAGCTTCGCCTCACTGTGGTCGACACCCCTGGATATGGCGATGCCATCAACAGCCAGGACTGGTGTGTGTTTGTGCTCTGTGAAGGAGTGAGGAGTGATAATAGCCTGGGACTATTTCCTGTCCAGCATCAATGTCTCTTCCTTCCCTCCTGACCTTAAACTCCCTTTCTTAGGTTTCATCCAAAACTCCTTTTTACCATCTCTCCTCCCTCTGCATTCTCTGCATCTAGATTCCCTCAGAGTGGGTGTGTACCCTCCCCTGTGTGTGTGTGTGTGTGTGTGTGTGTGTGTGTACGTGTGTGTGTGTGCGTGTGTGTGTTTGCATACGAGGCATCCTCATGCCAGGCCTGTGAATGTATTCGCCCTGGCCAAAATCTCTTTCTTGTCGATGCTCCAAGCACAGCTGGACTTTGACACTGCTGCTTTCATGTACTTTCCAGTAAACGCAAGTGGAATAAACAACTACTAAAGATGAAATATAAAAAAAAACCAGGCACTTCCTGTCAACTTTCTCTCATCAGAATTTGTCCATTGTTCTCCACCTTCTGTTTTATGAACTTGAGTTTTCAAAAGTGAAGAGAAGTTAATCTCATTGGTGTAATTAACCGTAGACCAGTGTTTCCTTGATTTAATGTGATTATTGAGGCTTATGGCTGTTTATCTTCTTGTTTCCTCCGATATCAGCTTCAAGACCATCATCCAGTACATTGACAACCAGTTTGAAAGATACCTCCATGACGAGAGTGGACTGAACCGAAGACACATTGTGGACAACAGGGTGCACTGCTGCTTCTACTTCATATCCCCATTTGGACATGGGTAAACAAACTACGAGGAATACAGTTTTACTCCTCCTGTGATCTGTTGGGCGTCGCCCCATAAGCAAGAGATGTATTGATATTAGTTTGAACTGTCTTTTCTTCCCATCTTTCAACTTCTGTCCCCTCCCCTTTTTTCCCCTCTCCTCTCCCCTCTGCCTTTTCATTTTGTCCTATAGCCTCAAGCCTCTGGATGTGGAGTTCATGAAGGCCATCCACAGCAAAGTGAACATAGTCCCGGTCATCGCCAAGGCTGACACACTGACACTGAAGGAGAGGGATCGCCTGAAGAGAAGGGTGAGTTCTATGTGCTGGCACATCCACACTCAAGTTCAAATGCACAGGTGTGGCCTTTTGCATGATCCCCTTTCTCTCCAGTTTTACGGCTCATGAAAAAAAGTTTACATTTCCTGCAGTTATTGTACAAATATTTTGTGTTTTATTCATTTTGGAAGTCAGTGCTTCAGCCATCAAAATGGTTGCTGGAAAAAGTCTCTATAACTATGCTACTTATCCATTTTACTGGCACTGCGGGGTCAAACATCCGTAGACCCGTGTGGGGAAAAAAGCGGCATGTCGTAAGGATATAGTTGAAAGGGACAGGGAAGGATGATCTATAAAAAAGAAAACATCATGGGGAGCACAGGTCAGAAAACAGTCTTATATATAATATAGACTGTCGAAACCCGTCCGAGAGACTTCCTGTTGGGGTTGATGCCAGTGTCCGCCTGCCTTTGCACACGTATACGCTCCACAGCTTCCTGCTGTCCACAGGGGAAGGGACAGTGTCTTACAATATACACAAACACACTCAGACACACACATACTCTCTTTCATCTTTGTCTCTAATTCACATCCGTAGAAGCTGACGCTCATGGTTTTGGACTGTTGAGAGAGTAACCCGGACCATCTTGAAAGATCGTGTTTACTCTCTTGTAGCCGGAAATGACGGTGACTATTAATAACATGTCCTACGTTAGAAGGGCGGTGGTGTGTTGAGCTTTAGTAGCAAATTACTTTTTTTTTTTTTCCATCTCATTCCACTTCACTGTGATGTTTAATTGGAAGTCAGCCTGTCTCCCCACCTGCCCCTGCATGTCCAGACCTCCCACTTGCCTCTCATTCAGCTCTCGGAGCCGGTGGTCTGGCAGGCTAAAACGGCAGGGGAGATCGGAGTCCAGCTCTGGAAGTGTGTTTTGTTCAACGCCTCAAAGGGCAGAACACATTAACGGCTGATGCAGCATATTAGGAAAAGACAGGGTCACAGTTTTAAGGTTCCAGGACACACGCGCTTTTCTTCTTGTATTTCCAAAAACAACAGGATGTAACATCTGTCCCCATCAAAAACGCAGAACTGGGCGATTAAGTCTGTATTTCAACCATCATGAAAGGTGAAATTCCTCCACTGTAGTGACCTTAAGAGGACCTGGCAGTTTAATTGTACTCTGTGGTGTTGTTTTGTGTTTTGACCTTCCTCAAACCTCATGTGAGTGTTCCTCTGGCACTTAAGATGAATAAAACCATTTTTCCTGCCAGTGCTGACCCCCTCCCCAAACTTCAGAAAACCTCCAAGCTTGATGGCCGTTTGATCCAGCTGGCAGCATGCAGCTAGTCAGCTGTGTTGATTGGGCTTTTGGCTTGCTTTTTGTTTAGGTTTGCTGGTGTTTTGGTTTTCACTGAGTTCATCGCAGGACATCATATACTGTAAATGTGCAGCTAATTACTGCAGTGGGGAATTCTGAAAGAGTATCGCTCTGATCCGATCTCCTTGCAGCCCAACTGTCCACAGCACTATCTGCCCCGCTGAGTTTGTTCACATGCTCGGTTAAGTGTGCCCTTAACAGACATTTCCCAGTGTACACCAAGGAGCAATTAGCCCGCCCCAGACATGAGTATGTTTTTTTAAGAGCTGGATGCACATTCAAAGAGATGTTCAAATTTAGTTTGACTGTATTTAAGGAGATCTTGGAAAATAATGATTGTCAGGAAATTCAGAGGGCTAATTGAGAGGTCTGCCCTCAATTAAGGATTTAAGGGTTGGAAAGTGTCCCCTCAGGAGGGCGTATTATTCCGACAATCGGTTTGTCAATCGCATTTTTGGTACTTAAGACGTCTATTTTCATCTCAATTTGCATCCTGCCGTTGAGCGTGTGTGTCCATGATGGTTTCTCCCGGTTTAGTGGCCTAAGAGATTACTCTACTTAACGGTTAAGTAAAGTAAAAAAATAAAACGTATGCTCTAACTACACAGGTAGGCTCCACCCCTCAAACATACACATGGTAGGCAGGTCTCTCATAACGTATTATTTCAGGCCTTGCACAAAAACATGGAATGACAGGAAAACATTGACTTTACCATTTCAGTTGCACTCAGAGTAATTCAGCAGTTGCAGCTTGTGTGAATGAGCTACTTCCTGACTGAGCTGATTTGTCACAGTAATCTGCTCTACTCCGAGTTTTATAAACGTTGTCATTTTAAAGGTGAGTCACCACGGTGGCACCCATTCGTCTCTCTTAAGTGTCTCTCTCAGGAGAACAAATAATATCTGTCACAATTGTTTGTCGCCTCCATCAGATTAGCTGAAGTGGCTCTTAGCTGTACGTGCCTGATTCCTGTCACAGAGTCTCGTACTGTACTCGGAGGCACCGGGCCTTCCTTTGAGGTCAGAGCGCCAGCAGCCAAGAAGCTGCCAGGGAGCAGAGTGCTGCAGCATGATTTATTTCCCTCTGTGTTTCACCCATGGTATTCAATAGTTTGTTTTTTTATAGGTTACTTTCTCACCGTTTTTGAGCCATTTGTCTCTCACCCTCCCACCTCCTCCTCCTCCTCCTCCTCCTCGGGGGTACCTCCAGTGTTTTCTCTTAATCATTAAGGGGAAGCAGCTTGTAGAGAACAATCAAAGTTTCCTACAAAGTGTGAAGACTGTTCCATCGACGAGATACAAGCTGCTGTCCTGTGCAGCTCAGGCTCGGCTGGACACCACTCAGCTCTCATCCCACTTAGTTCTGCTTTCCTTTCCGCCCCATGCTCCTTCCTCTGCTGGCAGTGGCTCACTCAGCTACCTTTTGACTTTTTCCCTTTGCCTCTTAGTCTCCTCGCTTTTAATTTTCTCTAATGCCAGTTTCCTTCAGCGGGGCCTCTGTAGTTGCTAGCTCATAAGTTGCCCTGAGGAGGGTATATTGTGGGGCTGATCCGCACAGTCTGGGACCTTGCAGTCATATCCTGTGTGAGGCTTTAGACCCAAATTGCTTTACAGTTTTTTCAGCTTGAACATGGATGACAATATGCAGCTGGTTTATACTAGAATCCCCTATGGAAGCAAATACGAATTACTGCCTGTCTGGAATAAGGACTTGTTTTTGCAAATGATTCTCAAACAAGAGCAAGAAGTTAAATCATAGAGGGCACATCTGATAATGTAGTAAACTAGTTTATACTCTCATGAAAACATCAGAATTATTATTTTACATTGTATTTCCACTTAAAGCTTAGAGGACCTGCTTCTCATGTAAATGTATACTAATGGGCTCATTTAAGGGTCATGAAAAACAAAATTAAACATTAAGGTGATTATAAATCCATGAAACTGTCAGTATGTAATTGGTTTGTGATATTTTTTGAAGTGTCGAGAAATGACCGAAATCTTACATACTGCACCTTTAAAGACTAAAAGTTCTGGTCCTAGCCCAGAGGTCAGTGAGGGCTGGAGAACCCTGCTCCTCTTCTTATCTCGCACCGGGCTGCATGCACCACACAATGGCTGCGTTCCTTTTCTCCCCGCCCCTTTCTTTCAGCTTTACTTCTTCAATGTCCGACTCCCTTCATCTTCTGGGTCTCCTCTCCCCTCATCTATTGTCTTCCTTCACCCTCCTCCTCCTCCTCCTCCTCCTCCTCTTCACCGTCTCCCATCCTTAGCCCTCTGTCCCCTCAGCTGCTATATTTCAGCCTTGCTCGAGGCACTGTCAAGTTTTGCCCTCATTGTCCGAAAGGCCGTCGTCTCCGCTGGCCGCTCCGACACATTCCCACAGTGTGAACCCGGCTTTTATACGACCCGACTGGGACACATTATCCATGGACTGGACAGTTCAGACCGGCCAGCACTGTCACACTCTACTGATTAATGAGACGAGCAATTGTGTGAACCGAATGCTCAGCACTATCCCTGATACTGTACATTGTTTTTTGCTTTGTGCACTTGCTGCTGCTGTAAAGGTGCAGTGGTCATTACCTCAAACTGTTTGCAATGTGTACGAGTCCCTGGTCAGCGTGTCCTTTTCCTGCCAGTGTTTCAAACACGCGGACATATTTATTTTTCTGCCCTCCAGCCGTCATTGTACCCGGGCATGCTCCCACGTCTCTGCAGGTTTTAAAACAATAAATATACGTTGTTCCCCACAGCACCAGAGGCTCTTTTATACACAATCAGTGGCTCTGAAGTGCGTAGAAGTAAAGTTCAGGCCCCTGCCTCCCCGCCATATAGCCGAATTCCTTGTTTGGAGAACAACCTGAAATTGTGATCCCTGGAATTTGCCGCCCCGTTAATGAGTCCATTTTAGCTGCTGGGTTTTACCATTGTGACCTTTTTCATTACCAGCCCGAGTCCTGAAACGTTTTTTTGCGGGTGTCTGAAAACCTTAAACTCACACTGTCCCCGTCTAAATCTGACTTAAGCACAAGATTGTATGAATAGCTGGATTGTTCCCTTCATGCCTTTTTGATCAGAAGGAGAGGTGGGTGGTCTCAACTGTACTTAGCTGAGACAATGGGAGTGTGGGTGTGTGTTATTATGTGCCGGCAAGTGTGTTGATCAGTTACTCATATGATGCCCCCTGGTTGCCATGGTTGTGGGACTTCCTCTGTAATTCCCATCTGCGCCTCCTGCTAGAACAAATCCAGCTGTTCTGGTCCAGCCTGTTCCAGTTGGGACTTTTCGCTGATTGCACAGACCTGGAATTCCTGTGCATGCAAGCAAGTGTCTTTAATCCTCCACACACAAAGTGATTGTTTTTCCCAACGTGCTGCTTCTGGAGGAGATGAAGACAGAGGATGTTATGTGAACATTTACCCGGTGACCGAAGATGTCACTATATCTTTTTACCTGTCTCCTGTCCGCTCATCTTTCAAATTCAAACATAAACGTTATTTCTGCTTCCGACACCAGATGAGACCAGTTCACTGAGCACATGAGAGAGTGTTATTGTTCATGTAGGAGCCCTAAATCCCTCCAGCCCCCCCACATCAGCTATTGTTGGGGCTCTCTCAACCTCTCAGACTCCCTGCAGGTGGGAGTCACAAGTTGGGAAATAAAAAAGGAAGGGAGACGCTTTTAGTTTAGTAAAGTAAAGAGGATTTCTTACTTTGTTTTGTTTTTTTACATTTAGTTTGTATGTTTAAGTCTTTTTACCCTGAGATATTCAGAAATGTACTGAGAGTGTCGACTGTATAGATAGTCTCAAATGATTTCAACATATTTTCATAAAGATGTATCAGACAGACAACTCAGACAGTACCACTCTGGCCATCCCATATTACCACTTTTCTACCACGACAGTAAGAAGCAAGCCACTACAGTGCTTAGTCTACCTTTACTGTCTTGATACCTGAGGAGAATTCTGACATATTTAGACATAATGTACTTTCTCTGGAATTTTGCTGTGATCCTACCAGGATGTGGCTTTGTTGCTGAACATGCAGCCAGTTACAAACTCGCAAAAATCCTCTTTGATCTTTCGACTGTCCTTCATGTCTTTTTGAATTATTTCTACTCTGAAATATGATGCTTTTTTTTTTTTTCAAAATTGTGTTTTAGGTTAAATCAGAGTGAAAGGATGCAGCCTGCTCTTGAACAACTTGAAACAACCTCTCTAGATTTACTACAGGAGAAGATAACGTTGTATGAATTACATTCTTACTCCACTCAAAGTGGGTTGTATTCTTTTTTTTATGTGAGACCTTATTTTTGCTTGTTCGGAAATTATATTTCACATGGTTTATTGGCTGGACAGCTGAAAATGAGGTGGGGTTTTATCGAAATGAGGTGGGGTTTCAGCAAAAGATGTATAAAATATGGAATTAAGTGCTAAAGGAATTTTTAGTTCACGCCAGTAAGGCGTGATGATGCCAGTTCAGGTCCCAGAGTCTTATTTTGAAACAGCTGGTGCATTCAAACCCAAAGGAAGTTGGTTCAGAACCTGAAACTTTGGTTCTTGGCTAGAAACCAAAATAATGCCTGGTTAGTGGACATGTTTTATAGCTATGAGCGAGGACTGATGAGACGAAGAGGGAGGGAGACATTGTCCATGTTGGATAATTAGATGAAAGTTATCTTCCCGCTTGTGTGTGGAGCAACCCCTCCTTTGGTGACGCCGGGCAGAACTTTGGAACAGATCTTTGTTTCCATTCAAACTGGTACGAACAAGGGCTGCAGACAACAAGGGCTGGTTCGCATGAAACACCATTGTTCCAGTGCCAGAACGACAACAGTCTGAGTGAGGGAATAGTTAACTGCGTTATGTGTCTTCAAATGATTTCAGTTTTGTCCTTATGAAGTAGTTGGCAATTAGAAAGCAACTAGCAATTAAATTTGAAATGGCTAAAACAAGTCACAGCTGCGTAAATGTGTCGCAGAGGAAAGCACTGCATGTAAAGTTCTTTAATTAGTTTGTGCAGTTTAAAGCTGCTGTTTAAATTCTGTTTACGTCACATCTCGCCGTCGCTCTGTCCTCCGTCAAACCTTTCCCTGTAACAAAGTCTCGACATGAAAGACGACGTAGCGAGTAATCACGTTTTATCCAGTGGATTCGAGGCACAGCCAGACCTACAGGAATTTCATAAAGGACAGCGCGCTGAAGAAAATCGACCTAATGCTCACCACAGTGCGGATTTTCCTTTTAATAAACTCTGCCGTCTTGGAAATGGAGGGCCCCTGCTCCTCGAGGTGTTTTCTCATTACGGAACAAAGTCCGAAAGAAAGTGACTGAGAGCTTATCAGAGATATCTACTTCTGATGAGGGTGCTGCACCAGTTTGAGGCCCCTGGGCCGCTCTGCAGAAGCTGGCGTGCAGCCGTGACATTACATAAACGTTACGTAAAAACGCCAGCGCTCAGGTCCCTCTGCGCCCCCCCCCCCGTCCCCCCCCCCCCCCCCCCCCCCCCCCGTCCCTGCTCCTCTTCATCAGACTTGATTAGTGTCAAGATGCAGTTTGATCGTTTTGGTTCGGTGGTTTTTGTTTTATTCTCTCTCTCTCTGTCGATTTCCGAGGAGTCTGGTGCACGTTCTACTTCCAACTGTTGTTCGCTGGTACAGTTTATTCCTCCGCTGTCACACGAGAAGCGTGTAATTGCGACTTTGTGCGTGCTCACCACAATCCCCCTCCTTTTGTCGGTCTGCTCCGTTCTCCTCGCAATTTGTTTTCTGTCGATATTGTTTGTCGCGAATGAATTTCTGCCGGCTTAGCAGGTGCGTGAGTCATTCATATTTGGCCGGGTTCACTCACGAGAACCAACAAATGGTGAAAATATTATTCTCTCGACAGGTTGGTGTGATGAAAGACTTGATCCCTGTAATGATGGGTTTGCATCCTGCTACATTATGATTTGAGGTTTGGGTTGTATCTGCTGTGCTACTGCAGAAAATCTGCTTAGCCATGACTTCACCACGTGTAATTACTACAGCTATGTATAGAGCCACATGTACGCTATATTTGGACTGCACAGAACCACGCCATCTTATTTAATACAGCTATTCCTGGAAGTGAATGATCCTGACTTAACCCCTGGAACCTCATGTCTAGCATGATTCACTTGCAGTTTATCTCACTTTAACCCAGTTTCAGCCTCGGCCCTCGCACTCGCCGTAACTGTCCAACATAACGAGACATTTCCATAAACAAAGCTTCATCCTCAACGACGTGAGCCAGAAACACGAGGTGATACGTCTCGGGCTTCCTTTTCTAATTACAACCCAGGCAGAGTGTTTAGTGGCATTGTTTATTTGCTGCCCTGACAGCACTGAGTGGACCCTGCATGGCCAACCATAACAGTATGTGGTGGGGGGGGGGGGGGGGGGGGGGGTATTTCAGGGGGGGGGGGGGGGTTGTGGTATTTCAGTTCAACAGGATGATCATAAAAATCAAAATGGTTCCCACTGCCAGCATCTGTGTGCCAAGGAAAACACACATCTACAAGGCGGAGGAGGTGAGGCCGGTGTAACATTAGGGATTAACACTTACATTGTGTACAGTAAATCAGAGGGAGACAACCGGGATTTGAAGCAGGCGGTGATTTTGACATGGGATGATCCCTGAGAGGTCCTGATTATAGGTGTCAGGCTGTACTAAGCACATGTTACAGAGGCAAATCATCCAGGTAAACAGCCATCTCCAAGCTTTTGGCTTAGATGGGTCTGGAAACAGATGATGGCGCGCAGACTGGTGCAGTGACCAGATGATCTTTCTGGATAGTTCGTGGGAGTTTGTACTCGTAAGATACGAAACTGGTCATTTTATCCTTGGTGTCCTGTGCGGTAAGGTCGTGTCTTCACCCCCTGTGTGTTTGTGTGGCAAGTCTTTTATTTGATTTGATTTTTTTCATTCTAATGTTACTCAAACATTACATCTACTCAACATATTTGTATACATCTTGGTGGAAGTATGGGACAAGGTATAAGAGAGTACGATCAGTAAGATTCTATTTTTTTTATTTTATTTTTAAAGGTACGTTTATCAGGGAGAGAGACAGAGTGAAAGGGAAATCAAACCGACACCTAACTTGTTGATGTATAGTCTGGCATTAGCCTCGCCACATTAAAGGAGCAATGTGCAGGACTGACGCATGTCTAGTGATGAAGGTGCATGCTGGATACCTCATCATTGTCAGCTTGTTGGAGAACTAATGTAAGCTTTCGGTTATCTTTAAAACTCTAAAGGTAAATCTGTAAATCATGCTAGTGAAGCATGTCGGTCTCCTAAATGAGGACTCCCCCCTTAAAAGTCTCGTTCTAATGACAATATAGTATCAGGTGGTCCGACACTCACATGAGGAATGGGAATGTGACTAAATCTTAGGCATGATGTGACGTATTTGAGGGTGTACGTGCTGGCGCAGCGAGCCTAAATTCACAGAGACTGTTTAGAGACCATTCAGTCTGTTAAGCACTTCAGCCCCTGACATTTCTGTGAGCTGATCTCTCGGTGACCTTCTATTTAGAATTTTCTCGTTTCATTGCGTTTTATCCGAATGTCTCTGCTTATCTACAATGCGCGACGGGATTTGTTGTTTTTTTCCTGTCATTGTATCTTACGTGTTTATTTTCCCTCAACTTCCCCCAAAATTCTCTGAGCCCCCCCTCCCCCCCTACCCCCCACCACCACCACCACACTGATGTTTACCCAGCCACCACGCAGGAGGGATCTGTAAACTGTGTTTGAGTAAATGAAGGAAGAAACGAGGCTCTGGCCTCATGTCACGCTCTCCTCCCAAGTCCCGCGAAGCCAGTTTGTTTTTAGACCTGCCCCACAACAATACCCGGCCCTCCTCCGCACACACACTATCTCACACACACTCTGTGCAGGGCTCACTGAGAAAACAAGCGGCAGCCATAACAAGGGCTCAAACAGGAGCTGCGCGCTGTTGGAAAACCTGTGCTCACTTCCCAGGCTCCTGGCTGACTCAACACTGTCCTATCAAACAGTACGGGACATGAAAGTCCCCAAAAAGTCAGGAAAACAGCACTTCACATTTTTTGGCTCGGTTACATAAGACGGCATTGTGGATTCATAAAAGTCCACTCTGAGGAAAACAAAAGAAAAATGCAGCTTTGATGTTTAGAATAATAAATACTGACATCTGTCCCTGAGGGTCGCAACGAAGAAAAGCTCCTTTGTTTCAACTTGTTTCTTCACCGGTCGGTCCGAGAAGGAAGCAGGGTGAGAAGTCTGCTTCTTAGCCCTTTTTAGAACATGAACACACACACAAACACACACGTGCGCACCGAGGCCGTTATTATTTTTCACCTGTCTAACCTTCTCTATCTCACCCTTCTTTCCTCTGTGGGGTGCTTTAATTAAATGTGTTGCTGCAACAACAGGTACTCGCTCACACCCTGCCATTAGTCTTTCTCTCTGTTTATGGGTCAGAGCAGCAGCTGTCTGTTTCTCCGTATGACTGAGGTTACAGTGAATGGACCCATTTTATGAATATTACACAGTATTCCTGTTGATTACACATGTGTCTGACATGCTGCCATCAAAACAGTAGTAGTCACATAGAGGGCGTGTACAGTGTGGAGGTTTAACTTTAAAAAAAACAACAGAATATATGAGCATATTCTATGTTGTCTCATCACAGATCCCTGGTTTGACCTCAGGACAGTAACTGTCTGTTAGAGCCCATCTCTCTGTAACACATTTAATGAGCCTCTGAAGCCAAAAGTCCTCTTTAAAGGTCCAATGTGAAAGATAAAGGTAGAATTGATCTTTTCATTTCCCTAGATTGAGCCCTTTTATATTTACCTTCGGAGACAGTCCTCTTCACAGGGACACCATGTTTTGTTTTGTTTTTCGTGGCTCATAATTAACAAACAATACAGCTTTGAATTTTTATAATAACTGAGGGGTAGGGCTCCACCAACTGATTGGCTGTTCATTGATAAGCAGTAAATCGTAATGCACTATAATAGATCACATTTGTGCTCTCTTTTAATGACATACAATTGCACTGTGTCAAATTTCAAGTTCATCGGATAATGATGACACGTAGCTTCCCCCCCATCAATACATTTATTGAAAAACAACGATGCGAGTTGTGAGTGGTATTCAGTCACAATGTGCGACTTCATCACTCGATATCACCAAACTGTTCCTTTAAACATGGAAATCTGTCAACACCGAGAACCTCAAGCTAGAAAAATATTTGTAGATTTCAAAATATCAAGAAGAAAAACAGCTCTCGGGGTTAAGTGGAGGATGATGAACTGTTTTTACATAAAAAGCTTTGTCTACATGTGGGTCCGGACTGACGACGCGTCGGCTTAACGTGTCATGGAGACGTCATGAGCAGGTCCCACCACCCCCACCCCCTCACCCTCCATGTTTCTCTCGCTTCCATTCGTCAGATCCTGGACGAGATCGCCGAGCACGGGATCAGAATTTATCAGCTGCCTGACGCAGACTCTGACGAGGACGAGGAGTTCAAGGAGCAGACCAGAGTCCTGAAGGTGAGAGAGGGACGCACCCGTGACCTGATGGATGCCTCCATCTTCCTCTTCACCTTCATTCATTCCATGTCTTTTCCCTCTCTCTCTCTCTCTCTCTCTCTCTCTCTCTCTCTCGGCATCCGCTGACCTTTTATCTCCCCCTCCACAGGCGAGCATTCCCTTCGCTGTGATTGGCTCCAACCAGCTGATTGAGGTGAAGGGGAAGAAGATCCGTGGTCGTCTGTACCCCTGGGGAGTTGTTGAGGTGGAAAACCCAGAGCACAATGACTTCCTCAAACTCCGCACCATGCTTGTGTGAGTGACCCCTGATAATTTAAAGAGCCTCAGCAGCATTCTAAAGGGAAGTCCCCTCGAAACCCCCACTGAACCTCGACCCTCATAACACTGGTTGTAAAAGTCTGCCGGAGAGGCAGATCTCTACTGCCTCCTAGTGTGTGACGCTATCATGACATGCCTGTCCGCAGGACCCACATGCAAGACCTGCAGGAGGTCACTCAAGATCTGCACTACGAGAACTTCCGCTCAGAGAGGCTGAAGAGAGCGGGCAGGTGAGACGGGGATTTGAATCAGTCGCACAACAGATGTTCTTGTTTTGCCCAAATAGAGTAAACAAAAGTATTCTTTCCCGCAGGGCTGTGGATGAGGAGGTTATGGATAAGGACCAGATCCTGCTGCAGAAAGAGGCTGAGGTAAGAGTTCCCTCTCACCTCACCGCACGGTTTGCAGCCAACTCAGTTGAAATCTGCAAATGTGCACGTGTCAAAACAAATGTGCGTGTTAGTGGACTTCCTGTCTGCAGGTGAGATCTAATGGGGTCAGGTGCAATGCTGCTCTCGTGGCAGGGACAGCAGCTACCACCAGGGGTCCGAGTTTTGGACTCGCTGTTGACAGTGCAAAGCAATACAATGTTAATGGAGTTACCCGTGTTGCAAATGGAAATGATTTTATAATACTGAGAGTAGAAATGGACATGATTTCATACACACTGGACCTTTTAAAGGGTTACTATAATCAGTGCTATTGTCTAATCAGTCCGGTAAACTTCTGTCCCTTCTGACAAGCCGATACCAATCAAGTCAAGTACTTTTGCAGTTATATTGTTATTTTTCTGGCATGTTGCCTTTATTATGATGGCAACGGTGGACAGACACATGGAAGGGGACAGACAGACTGGGAGTTGAATCACAAAGTTCCTGTACGTGCTCGAATCGGCCCAGCTGCAGTTTTAAAAACTCAGGGTTTGTTGACCAAACCAGGCGACTATGAGAAAAGTGCTTTCATCTTTAAAACATTCATTTCACCTCCAGAGCGTCGCTGGTTTCTGTTTCGTTAACAGTCGATGTGTTCTCTTTAAAGACTCCTTTGCACCGTTTTTTTTTTTATTATAGTCCAAGTTGCCGTTTGTTCTAAATGCAAAACATTTCAAAATGTTAAATGTCACCACAAGCCTTTATGGTCTGTGTGGCTGCCCTTCACCTTTCAACTTCATTTTATTGCATCAAGGTCAAACCAGTTAAACTTTCAGTGCTTTGTCTCATTTATTTTCACTGCTCAATCTTCCATATGCCTTGTTTTCCTGTTGGCTGATGGAGCCTGCACGTCATCGGGCAATAGCCGGCTTCCTGATTGCTTTTGATTACCCTGTTTGTTATACTGCCACAGTGCTTCGTAGTGAGCGGGCGGGGGTGCAGCCGAGCTGTTTGTAAACACTGTGCCCAGGCAGGAAACGCCATCACTTCCTGCCTGGATGTCCTGGCCCAGTTTTTTATGGTGGGAATGACCTCAGAAAAACGTCAGGAGCCGCTTCCACAAACCTGCAGAGACACTTGTGCATCTGTTTTCATCAAGGTTTCCAATGGGAGGAAATGCTATATCACTAACCTGCGCACAATAATGTCATGTTTTCAGTCCGACAGTCACGGGTTAACAAAAGTTTTCCCTCATGAGTCATAATAATAAAAGAAAGGGAAAGTAATATTTTGAAATGTACCAGAGTGTTGAGGCCATTCATCAGCTGCAGTTTCTGCTCATTTGTTACAAATTTAACAACTGCAAGACCTTGATATATTATTATTTACCATAAGGTTATTCAATATTTCTTGTATGTTTCTTTATGATAAATAATCATATTAAGCTTAGTTTTAATATGATTAACCATGGAACATCCTCATTTGATACATCTTTGAACCAATCTTCAATTTCTAAACGGATGAGAATGTTGAGAAAAATAAGGCACAAATATCTAGAAACAATAAGCGTTTCCATTTGCAACCACAAGATGGCGGTAGACACGAGAGAAATAATCGGAGTCATTGCTCAACAGCCATTGCAAGTGATTTGCACCTGTGTGTATGAGTAAAGAAAATATAGATGAAAACAACAAACATCATTTAGTCAATATTATTGAATGCATTCCATAAAACAGGCGTCAATTAATCTGACTTTTCTGACATGTTTGGAACGGAGTTATCCTGGTTGTCTTGGCTTCCTTCTGAAAAGTAAAACAAGTCTCCTAGCAGAGGAATTTTGGTGGAATATTATGATCTCAATTGCTTAAAGTTCTGATTAGTCATCAGCTGTTCAATAATCATTTTCCCTCTTCTCTCTCTCTCTCTCTCTCTCTCTCTCTCTCTCTCTCTCTCTCAGCTGAGACGCATGCAGGAGATGATCGCTAAGATGCAGGCGCAGATGAAGATGAATGAGTGAAACAGTCCATAGGAGCAGAAAAGAGCAACAATCTTATACACATGCGCACACGCACACACACACACACACACGTTCTCTGAATCCTTCAGTGCCTGCAGCAGCCTATAGATATATTCACCAGAAGTCCAGGATTCTATCATCATCATCATCTTCCCTCCAAACGTCACACATCACATTTTCTGGATTATTTTTCTTATTTTCTATTGTCTCCCTCAGCTCGCCAACACTCTTTTTTTGTTTTTGCATTAGCAATACTGATACTAGTGAACAGAAATGCAAAAGTAGAGCCACAAAAACAATTAATTTGCTATTTGTACACGTATATTTATTTCAGGTTGCCAGTGACAGCGGTACTCAGAAATAAGAGACTGGCATGTTTACAATAATAGAAGCAACAACTGTCAAAGCCTCTGTCAGCATTTTCCATTTATTTTGTTGTCATCATAACACTAATTTGAAACTGTTTTGAGTTAAAAACTCTTATTAGACATAGTATTGCATATTATTATTATTATGAATGGCGAATGAGTCTTTCACAGTCCCATCTTTGGATGGTTATACACCTCCAGAACCAGGTGGTGTCAGTGTCATAACATCCATAGTCAGCACAAGTAACAGTCTTCTCTCCGTTTCTTTGGGCAAAGCAGTTGCTTGTTATTGTCTAAGATACGATTAAACAATGTTTAATTTTACATTTTGTATTAGTTCAAAAGCAAGCCGTCAAACTAATTCACACTAAAGACGCATGGTTAAATCTATGTGCTATGTTGTTCATTTTGTTTTTATTTATCATCAAGAGCTGCATGATCTTAACATATCACTGTCAAAACTACAACAAAATTCTAAACAAACGAATGTGTCTTTGGTTCAGGTGAACACTACATGTGCAGTATTGTTCTGTGTGTATGTTCTTCCATTGAAAACACAGCCTTAATAATATTTAACTGTTGTCTCCAACTGTAAGCTCCATCCAGATTTCTAATGTCCTTGTTTCAGTAACATTTTTTTTATTAGTTTCTGTCTTTTTCTCTCATGAACAAACATAACTATTGTTTCTTAATCACATGTCACGTCAGTTTAGACTTGTTTTTAAATGTCAGCATTTTTTTTATATATTTCCTTTCTGAAATAAAACTTTGTTTCGAGAAAGTCTGAAGTAGAGCTTCAGATCCTCTGTTATTTTTCTGCAGCTCCCGATGGAGAGTCATTAAGAGAGAGTCACTGGTTTGTGTTGGTTTCATCTCGACATTTACAGATAAATGTTTATCCCTTTACTTCCATGGGAAACATTTAGAACTGGTAGAACTGGGTGCAGTGGTTGGTGGAAACACTTTATCTTAACTCTGTGTTCTTTCCCAGCAGCAGAGTGAAATATGTTTTGATTCATGTTCTGTCCTGTCGAGGA
The DNA here is from genome assembly GCA_016785325.1 of Chascanopsetta lugubris. Classification (NCBI taxonomy): domain Eukaryota; kingdom Metazoa; phylum Chordata; class Actinopteri; order Pleuronectiformes; family Bothidae; genus Chascanopsetta; species Chascanopsetta lugubris. Next base: position 59,822 of record JAFBJT010112306.1, read on the forward strand.
GCTGTGGGCTGAAAACGCTAGAATCTTATCTCGTCATCAAGGGTTATTAGATATCCTTGTGTGTGTCGTACAGACGTGTTGTAATAGTGTAGTCACTGAATGGCTCGCTGTTTCCATAGCAACCACTTTCTCCTTTGATGAGATGATCAGCTCTGTACAGGAAACAACAACAACAACAACAACATGATCAGAGACCTCCTCCATGGGAATGGTTTTCTACCCACAACTGTTTTATTGACAGAGGTTTGGTTAAAGATGAGAATGTCAAGGGATGTGTTTTGCTCTTAAACTTTATTTCTCGTAAGTTTGTACTTTTATCTTGGAATGGAACTCTTAAAGGAATGGTACGCAAGAATTCCCGGGGAGAAAATGTACAGACAAAGTAATTGGACGTTTTGGGAGCGGCAACCTTTGGACAAGTGCCAGTGGTAAGTCTGATTATGTCTGTAAATAATATATATGAAAACAACAGAAGTAACTTGCAGTCCTGCAAGTGTCATCAGGCAAGGAGGGAGGGGCCAACTGTAACTGATGTGTTTAGCTTTAAAGTCACGGTACACGTTTTGTTGTTGACGCATACTATACCTTTAAAGGTCCAGTGTTTTTAAACCATTACTCTGAGTCTACAATCACCTGCGTGTGTAAATGTCTTGTATGCAGAGTTTTTATCTTCCAAGAATGAGACATGCCTGGGGCGAGTCCTCTCTGTGGAGGCGGCCATGTTGCATCGCCATGTTATTACAGTAGCCCAGAATGGACTTTTAATTAAAAAATGTTTTTAATGAAAATTACATTATTCATTTTTCATAGGGATATGTGAGTGCATCGTCACCGCTAGATGTCACTAAACCCCACACACTGTGCCTTTAAACCAGGAGCCCCATTGGAGTGAATGGGGGCTGGTCTTGACCCTGTGCCC
>JAFBJT010112307.1:5805-41023 GCA_016785325.1 Chascanopsetta lugubris
CCCACCCCCCCCCCCCCCCCCTGCTGACCACTCGCCTCTCCTCCGCTTGTGAATGCATTTTTGCCCTGTCATAGGTTATTATCGTCAGCACGCCAACTTGTGCTTGTGTCACCTGTCCCCTCTCGTTTGCTGGTGAATAATTGAAACTAAGAGCAGAGCGCTACATAGGTAGGTAGGTAGATAGGCAGGAGTGCAGGAGTAAGTAGTTTTCAGTTGCAGTTGAGAGGACCTAGATACTGCATACTGCTTGTACAGGCTCTGATGCACCTGAGGCAACCGTGGAAATGAAAATCATGCAGAATTGCACTCGGGAGTGCACATGCATCCGCCAAGGCCCAACAGTCCCTTTAATTTAATCTGAGATGAGTCAAGGCCGCAAGACATTTGTACGGTACACATTGCTGATGGTTTCTGACTCTGGATGGGAGAATAAAAAATCCTATGACGTTACATGTAAATCCAGTAGAGCTAGCTGTCATTTAATTTTGCAGCAATTGCACAATTAGTCAAGCGTTGATGAAGTGAACACAGATTCCGAGAATTGGATCATAATTTCAAGGCCTTCTTCCTTGAATTCATATCTCACGGTCACTCCGCAAAGAAATGAATTTAAATCTGCTAAAACCCAATCTTTATTTGGATCAGCACCAATTGCAACACACTCATCTGCAATTAGTACACACAGTTCCCTCAGACTCCAAAAACGACCAATCGTGCAGGGTTTAAGAGAGTGAAACGAAATATCTGTATCTGCCCCAAAATGTAAAGAATTTCTCCCTGACTTGTACCACATGTCATTTCCTAGCAACAGATTGGTCGTAGTTTCAGGTTTCCACCCAAGTGTTAGCGCACAACGGAAAAGGTTCTGCTCCACCATGAAACTGCATTAAAATTGCTCAAACTAGTCTGTAAAATCTTTTCTTTTGAAAGAGGATCCCTATCTTGCAGGGTTAAAGAAAGTGAAAACAAATGTCTGGATCTGCCCCCAAAACATAAAGAAAACCCAAACCACATCCCACCTCTGAGTTTCATTATAATCTTTCAGTGGTAATTCTACCTTTTTGTATTAGACAAAGAAATGCAGATGAAATCTTCACCTGTTTGTTGGAAGTAATAACTTTCACATGATGTTCATAATTGAGCGAGCGTCTTGGAAGCAAGCGCATGAAAAATGTGCAGCATCCAGGTCAATTTGAAACTGGTCTTGCAATGTGTCATGGATTTCCTTTTCTACTTAAGCAGATTTTCAAGTGAACATTGTTACCTTGCAAGTGAATTAAATGTTGCCCATTGTTGTGCCTGATGCAGCCCATTCATTCTTGTAGATGGCCGGTGGAAATTGAATTTCCGTGAGAGCAGTGGGGTGCATTGTATTGTGTGTTTATTAGAGATTAGCAAAAGTATGCAGTCATTCATCCGTAATCCAAGACCTGTGGTTGATAAGGGTGTTCGTCTTTTATGTCATTGTTTCCCTGTTGTTGTGTGTGTGCATGTGTGCGAGAGAGAGAGGAACACCAATGTTGTTAGCATACACAAACAAACCACGGCTACATGCATGGATACAGTTTCAAATGTCACATGTGCGTGTATGTGTGCATCTGCATGAGTGAGATGGAGTGAGCATGTGAAATGGAATTGATTTTTGGATGTTGATGTTCTTTCTTCTAGGGGAGCTTTTTCAGTGGTGCGTAGGTGTGTAAAGAAGTCATCAGGACAGGAGTATGCTGCAAAAATCATCAACACTAAGAAGCTGTCTGCAAGAGGTATGGTAGCAAACCCGACACGCTCTCACACGCACAAACATTATGCAGATATGTGCATGTATTCTTCGGTGTTGATGCCTATTGAAAAGGAATGCTACATGTGTACTTTTCTAAATTGCAGTATTTCACCGTCTTGGTATACAATAAATAAGTAAATAAAAATTGGCAAGCAATCCACGCATAACAGAAGTGCTTGGGGATTCATCCATTGAACGGAATCAAGGCACTTCCTCCTATTGACACAGAAATGCCATACATTCAATATGGCTACAAAGCAGCTCATTTCCTAGCCATGACCTCAGAGACAAATGAAAAGTCTACCCTTTTTGTCCTGGGTAGCAACATCCTACAGCCTTATTGGGAAGTGTGCACATAAACAAGAATCACATAATTCCAATTGTAGTTAAAACATTATATTCAATCATTTCATCTTTTGGGAGTTTTAATCAGCAACCTCTTGGTGGTTTAATGACTTTCTATAACCACAGTACTGAATAACTCTCAATCATGGCTCTGTGGTGTCATTAGTCAACCGCTGGACAACAAATTGATCCGAATTCCTAAGAAGCTCTTGGTGGCTTGGACACACACACACACACACACACACACACACATTCACGCGCACACAGGTGCACGCGCTGGGCTGAAATAAAGCAATAAGTATTGGCAGCACATGAATGACTCCTAGTGTGTTATCTTGTTAATTGTTGCCTTGGTGTAATCATGCAACTCCCCAGTCCACTCCTGGATGCAGTTTCCGCCTGACTCGTGCATCCCTGCACAAATCCGCACCCACATGCACTTGCCCGATGTGGCGTGCCATGTCGTCTCGATGACAGCAGCTTGTGTCAGTGTGTCAGAACTTCCTCTGTCTACCGACCGAGATGCTTAATTGCTTTCTCTCCTCCCCGATGTTCACAAACTTCCACCTTGATTAATTCATTTTACCTGCAAACTTTCTCATCACCCTTGTGCCCCCCCCCCACACTCACACACACATCGCCTGTCTGTGTGTGAAGGGGGATTGGTTTGTATTTAGGCTAATCCACTTATGCTAAATGTATCTCATCAACCACTAAGACCTCATGGATTCCATAGGCGCCTCTCTGTTCGCACTGTTTTTGTCTGGTGTGTGTCAGTGTAAGAAAGCTAATAGAAGGCTAATAGGGCATGTCTGCGAGGCATTTGTGTATGTGTTGCAATGCCGTTATTGTTCTTTCCCCCTGCCATCCAAGTGTCCGCGCAGAGCAGCTCGAGGTATTAATGTCCCACCGAGGAAAAATAAAGGCTCAGCAGAAAACTGTTGGCTCTTCCAGGGGACACGGAGCACAATGTAGCCCTGTGTATATGTGTGTGTTTGCCAGGGGAAGAAGAAAGCTGGGCCAGGGTAGGAGAAAGAAGTAGAAGAGGAGGAGAATTTTAACAGTATAGTCTTGCGAGGAGATCAGTGACACTTTGCACTAGGGAAGAAAGGTGGAATGAGACAAAGAGTGAGATGCGACAGACCCAGCGAAGGAGGGAACAAGGGGGATCTTGTGTGAAGGGAAGAATTGCGGTAGGCCGCATGGCTGACGCAAACATGCACCTACACGCACACAAATACACGACGTCGCCGTCCACACACAGAGGTATCCAGTGCGTGAGCAGGCAGCTTGCCCGGTAGGATTTGGGTGGTTTTTTTTTAGCCCAATGGGGCGAGTGTGACCTCACGCGTGGCCTGGTGGGTAAGTCTCTCAAAGCTCTGGTAAACACTGCAGTAATCTGAGGAGGGGGAGGGTGGGAGGGGGAGGAGGGGGAAGGAACGAAGAAAGGAAATGACAGAAGGAAGGAAGGAAGTTTGGGAGGCTGATAGATAGAGGGAGAGAGAGGGAGGCAGGTCAGGGATGTAGGCAGTTGGTGGTGGGATAGTCCGGCCCACAGGCAGTTGGAGGTGGGTGAGAGTGGGCAGCAGTTTACATGATGCACTCCCACGCTCAGAAAGAACATGCACCTGATTCTCATCCACAAAATCCAACAGTCTTGCTTGGAACATGTGGAACATATATATAATATACACACACACACGTCAATATATACACCATAACTCTTTATGACGTATGGCAGGGCAGAAATTGGTGCGTTGGTGTGTTATGACTTTCACTGCATAAGAATAAGCACAATGCTTTATTTGGCTGTGGACTGGAGCGTCTGTGGAAAGTAGATGGATGCTGTGTTGTGTGCGTGTGTGTACGCGCGCATGCGAGTGTGTCACAGTGAGACAGACTATCCACTTTGATGCGCTACCCTTATACTTTTCCTCCTCATCGTTGTTTTATTGTCCTACATTCAGTGCCCCGGGGATGTGTGATTGTCCCACTGAAAATAATTTAAGTTGTGCTACTCGACTAATATTATTTATTGTTCAGCAGTTTCCCCCCAAATCCTGCCTGTTAGCGCTAAGATCATCTCCTGGAGCCAATCTCTGCTTAATAATTACTGTTACAGAATCACCAAGATTCATCCGTCATCTCCCCTCGGGTGATGCCAGGGTTCAGAACTCTGCATCTCTGCTTGTGTCTAAATTTGTGCAGTCATACAGATGAGACTTTGGTGTTGGATTTGTCCCTGGATGCAGTAGCAGCTGACTGCTGATGGCTTTGTCATCCGGAGAAGAATTGAGGCGGTATGTCTCAATCCAGTGCAGCTACATACTAATCTGCGAACCTTAATAACAGCGATGGAGAAGTGGCAACATTAGGGGATATTGCAACTATTGTAAATAAATAACATATTTTCTAAACACCATGGAAGACTCCTAAAGAGAGAACAGCTAATGGCTGACATAAATAAGATGGCACCCTGAGTATTGCAGAGAAACCAAATTGCCCTCCAGTCTGATTATCAGACCACTTTCACTGAGTTTCCTGCCATTGATTAAGAAAAGCGACTCCAGAGCTTTGCCTGCAATGGTGGTGCATTGGGGTTACCATGGTGACCATAATGGCTGCTAATATCTGCATTTTAAGGTAAACTGTTTGGTTCCTGCTTTTTACAATGCTTCGGAAGTGTACCAGCATAATTTAGATGAGCTTTTTTGTTTGATCGTCAGAAAGAGCGCTAAACCAGTAAAACGGACTATTTAGGTTTTGTTAGAGAAGAAAAAATACCATTTGATTATTCATTTCCTCCTTTATATGTAGAATATATCACTGAGACAGTGTTACTCTTTCTTAAATCAATCCAATGATTGAAGTTATTCTCATGTCTATGATTAGATATGGTATATCAATATAGTTATTCTATGAGACCCTGATTTTAACTTCAGGGATAGCTCCTTTCTACAATGGCCGCCATGTTGCATCAACATGTTTTGCAATCATCCAGATTGATAAATGAAGGATGGATTGTTCATATGTTGAGCTTTAGGTTTATCTTATTTTGCTCAATCAAGATAATTTATTCCTCACTCTTAATCATTTGGTATTTGTGCCAAATGTTTATACTGTGGAAGAAATTGGAAAAACTCCTTCAGGTCCAAGTCACGGTCAGTTCGGATGGGTTTTAATCACTGCGCAGTGGAGACGCTTATCACAGCAAGTCGATACAACTCTGTCTCCCGAGTCAGAGTTTGAGCAGGATTTATACAGGAGAAGAAAGCAACTTCACATACAAAGGGTTGTGTAATGGGATGAATGGAGTGTCTGTCAGGGTGTCCTGATCATGTTAATTGAATCAGGAGGATCCCGTTTGTCGACCTCTGTCTTGATCAAGGGGAGGGGGGGGGGGTTCTCTCAGTGATCACTTCAGGAGGTTTGATTGGTAAGTGTAAAACCAATTTGTCTCCATACAGACCTCTGGGGAGAGCAGAGCCGATGCTTACAGAGAAACAACGGTCATAAAATATTAAGCAAAATAATTTGCTTCCACAATATCCAGTGAAATGAAGACCTAGTGCAAGCTGCTACCTGCTGGCAATACCAAAAATAAGACAGATTTGTTTAATAGATGTCTGAGGGAAAGTGCATGTTAACGACTTTGTAATGGTTCTCTGGAAAGGTAATGGTTAAGGCTAAGTATTGTGCCTCAATTAGTCTGTCTGTATGTATGTATGGTATCAGGGAATACACTTCAGCATCATGACATATGGCTCGAGTACACTAAAACAAATGCACACGCCCTTAAAATACTGGCACGGCGTCAGTAATGATGTCAGCGGTAAAATAGTGTTTGAAGGAGCCAGTCGAGATGTATAGTGGACTGCAATGGACTGAACGAGCACCTTGGACAGATAGTTGGTGCGCTGTGTGTGGCAGAGAGAAGGGCACGTGTGTTGGGTCCACTCCATCCTCTTCAGCTGATGTAAGATGGCTGTGGGCCCGCCCCATGGCAAAGCAGATGGCCAATTAGAGAGCAGCAGGAAGTGCCAGTAATTACCCTCCAGCCCTCTCTTTCCTGTCTTCCTCTACCACACTCTCTCGTACCAACAAATAAGGAGATTGAATGAATTAGTGAGTGCTGCAGTGTCACTGCACCAGGGTAGTCGGCTAGGCACAAACACACTCGCAAACACAGACACACGCAAACACACACGGGGTAGCTGTGATCCTCCTCTCGCAAATGGACGTTCCATGTAATCCTCCCTCCTCCTCCCTGTCTGTCCATCTATCCTGCGTCAGCAGTGTAATTAGGAGGTTCAGGTCTCTCTCTCTTTCTCTCCCTCCTATTCGTCCTCGCTCTCTCTCTCTCTCCTATTCGTCCTCGCTCTCTCAGATTAGGGAAATCTATACCTGCTGGGAGATGACAGCGAGGGTGGAGGGAGGCAGACGCAGAGAGTGTTGCACTGTATTTGAGTGCAGATGACGGATCTTCGAATGAGCCGACAGGAGCTTCAAAACAGGTCCAAGTTGGCAACAAGTGGTAGAAAATGATGCATAGAGAGTCTTAACATTCCGAGTCTGCAGCAGAAAGTGACACTGCGGTTTATAATGGTGTTCTCTTCTTACATTATGTCTGCACGTACTTTAGTGCATCTAGAGAGCCGTTGTGTGAGGTGATATTTGAAATGTATCTGAGACTGTTGCTGCACTGGAGAAATGAATGCAAATCGCGCGTGCGTTTGTGTGTGTGTGTGTGTGTGTGTGTGTGTGTGTGTGTGTGTGTGTGTGTGTGTGTGTGTGTGTGTGTGTGTGTGTGTGTGTGTGTGTGTGTGTGTGTGTGTGTGTGTGTGTGTGTGTGTGTGTGTGTGTGTGTGTGTGTGAGAGAGTCATGTGCCTGCTGCTGTCACCATTGAGCTGTGGGGTTTAGTTGACTTTACAACAGTGATAATAACACACACCTGTCCATGCAGATCCAGTCACACTGGATCTTAATTTGTAGCCCCAGGTGACCTCTGACCTCATCAGCATGGTGGCAGCATTATTATGGCTACACCCTCCCACAGCCATAGGGAGGGGGGGGGGGTGTCACAGTGTCAGAAGTTTCGACGCCAACCTCTCACACACATGGCCACAGTTACAGGATTCTGTCAAAGCTTTAAGCACGGATATAGGTCCAGACGTGTGGCTTGTGTGTTCTTACTCACGTCCCCTCCCCTCCAGGAGTCCAAACACTGCAATGCTCTGTAAAGCCCCCATTCAGAATAGATTTCATTCATGTGAACCTGCTACTAAAACGGGATTTACAGCTTTCCCATTGTCACAAGTTACTTTGCCTTTGGTGTTCTTGTTGTCACAACGCACCAATAATGATGAGGTGACGGCAATGACCGCACAATGTTGACCAGTGACCGTGTTCTTGCTGGTAATCAGGCTGATATTGGCTCTCTTAGGACTCTCATGTCCCTGTCTCATCAGTGTCGGATGTTGATGTGACTGAAGTAGCAAAGGTACACGCTGTCCCATGTTGTTAAAAAAAATAAATAAATAACGCATTCATTGCTTTGCTAACATGCTAACGGCTGGAAGACAACTGTGCGCCGGGAAGGACAAAGGGATCTATCTCAGCATATGGCATTGATGAAGAAAATGCCATGCTCACCCAGGTGCAAATGTCCATTGGAGCTGAGCTTATTCATACCTTTCATTGGTTGCGCAGTTATTTAACCAGCATGTGAGAGTCTGTTTAACATATTCCCATTGTTCTAAAACAACCTGCTAACAACCAGCTGTTGGTAGGTAATGGGAAAAGAGGTATAACTGATCTGGACCTCACACAAACACCTGAACCTCTAATTGACTAATTAAATACACGCACATTAATTTCCAAGCACAGTTTAATAACCTTAAATAAGCCACGCATGATCAGCTGAGCTCTGCCTGCAACCGTTATCTTTCAGAGGCAAATGCAGCTGCTCAACCTGAACAACTCGATTGCTAAAAGGTTAGCGGCACGCTTCAAAGTATTTGCATCAATGTGCACAAAAACTAATCCTTCTTTAAACATTTGCGTTCAAATTCTTGCACTGCAAGTATTAAATGACGTGTTTTTGTTCTGTGTGTAAGTGATGCATAAGTAGACATTTACAGAGACACATTACATTAGTCACATTTGTATTAAGAGTAATACCAAATGATGCGTATTTCACCTTGAGTCTTCACATAAAGAAGTACCGATTATACATTTATTGGATTGGTCGGCAGAAATGGATTTTCTTATTTCTTATATATGTGTGTATGACCTAAGACTTGTTTGTGGTATTGCTGCCTTATCTGTCTACATCACTGTTGTTCCTCCTCCATGGAAGCCTCCATATTTCCACTGAACCCAATAACGGACAAACAAACCCAGCCCTTCAGATGGGGTCATTTGGCCTTTTTCCGTTATATAAAGGCGATCACGGGTTCTCGCCAAACACTTAGAAGAGGACATGATGGCACTAAATTCCACACTCAGAACTTCTGATGACTTTCATGGAAAAGCACACTGCTCTTGATATTTTATTTAGATTTCATTTCTGGGTGGGGAGACCTCGGGAATAATCGGATATCTTTTGATACCTGTGGCAGCTTCGGAATTGCTTCTGATAATAGCAAAAACTTGCGACAAACTTTGCGCCAATATGATCTTGTGACTTTGAAATATGTTGATATGATGATAAATCTCCAACTTTCAACTTTGGAAAAATGCCCTTATTTTTGGCCTCTCTGAAACCGCAAGTACTGTTTATGTACATTTTCAGCAAATGTAGCTTGAAACCAGACCTAACCAACATGATGTTTGTATGACCATGTAATTACTTGAAAAATGTAACTTATCTAAACCGTGACTTCTTCTGTCCTCAGACCATCAGAAGTTGGAGAGAGAGGCTCGTATCTGCCGTCTCCTGAAGCACCCCAACATTGGTGAGTCCTTGTTCACAAAACTGAACCTGTAACATGCACATGTTGATGTAAACAGTGTAACTGTACCTTCCTACTAGCCATTACTTTCATTCAGTAGTCAGAATGATTTCTCAGTTTGATCTGATCCTCTCCATATTAACCTGATAACTGTGCCGAATTGGTTACCATGGTGATCTGTCTCCATCAAAAGCGATCCAGCTTTGTAGAGAATGAGCTGAAGAAGAATCCGTTGCATGTGATGTCTGTCATCATCTTGGTAATAAGAGGCTAACAGGTCTGGGTAGAGGCTAACAGGTCTGGGTAGCTAGCATTGGTTAGCATTTTGTGAGTCTTGTTTCGATTAGTCACACAAGTTATCACGACAACAAGACATGACAGCACCTGTGTTGCCTCAAAATACAAAATACGTCAGAAACTGTTTTGTTTTTTTGTCACAGCCACTTCTTCTTAAATTTGCTGAGAACGGATTTCTGCTGTGACGATGGTGAACTTCATACAGTACAAGCTGATGTCACTCCCTGTGTTTAACAAATGTATCTTTCTGATTAACTAGTGTGATCACTGTAGTGATTGTTATTCACAAATCTGCTGCTCTAATGTAGATGTACAGAGGAGTGGAAGACAATGGGCCACACAGGGAGAAAGTGACCAAATCAATGCCACTTTTCCCACTGTACTTATTTATTTATCTTTTCCTTGTGTCCTAGTTTTCCATCCATCCCCCCCGGCACTTTTTCTATCGTTGCCTAGTTTCCCTGTTCTCTTCCCCCTCCATATAGATTTTTCTCTCTTTCTCTCTTGTCCTCGCCCCTGTTTTTTTTTTTTTTTGGCATATTTTGGCGTGGTATGCATTCAAAGTTTGGACAAAAGAGGGCACCAAAAAAAAAGAGACAGATGGAGAGACGAATGCAGGAGGAGTAGGAGACAGATGGAGGGAAGAGTGAAAAGACGGGAGGAGGAGGAAAGAGCAGTCGCTCTTGTTTCTTGCTGCAGGGCCATCCTACTTCATCTTATTATACAACTGATATTCATTTTACATAACGATAACTGTGGCTCCCCTGACATTAAACCTAAGCTGCGTCTCGGCCCTATCCTCTATCGCCTGCCTCCTGCCGCCTGGATTCTGCTTTGTCATTGTGCTACTGTTGAGTTACACTGACATGAGGAAGGCGAGGATAGTCACTGTGATACCATAGTATCATCGCTGTAATTACCTTCTTATTTTTTCAGCCTTTGACCAAGAATTCACCTCCCTCCATCAGTGATGAGTATAAATGACTAGTAACAGGCCTTTTGTTTGTTTCATCGTTTCATTCCATATTTCAGCTACCTTTTATCTGCACTGTATTTTCTCATGTCTGGCTTTTTCTGAAGCTTGCTCTCTGGTACAAAAGTGTTGGATTTGGATGATCCTCCTATGATAATGTAACTATCAAAGGTAGACTGTATACAGTGTGGAATGATACATAATTTTACTTGTGCAAAAGGTCTCTGGTCCTATCAAAACCGTCCTGATGAGAAATCGCAGCGTTGTTAGACGTAAAATACAGGGATCTAATGATGGTGTGCAAATGCATTCATTTATCATGTAATCAGAACAAAACTATTTTGAGATGCATTAGACATGTCTTATTTTCCTGAAATAGCAGAGGGTTTTGAATTCGACAGCATGAGAAATGGGGATCTTGTTATAAAAGCCTATGAATGGAGGCGTGTGCTAGTGTCACAAGCTCAATACATGATGGTTGCGACTTTTCAGCTCTGATTTTCCCCATGAAGACATTCTCTTCTCGTCCCCCACAATGTTTCTACCCATTCTGGCAATAACAATGGCAGACATGTTTGACGTTAACGTCCGACAGACAGACAGATGCAAAATTAGGAAAATGTTACCTCGTGTGCTGGTGCCATTGAAATGTTAATCATAACTGCAATAATCAGATTGTCCACCATTTCTACTTTGGGTTACGAGACAACATGGAGAGCCTAAGTTCACTTTACTGATTGATATATTATTTTGACAGTGTTGTTAGAGAGGCGCAGTTGAGGTTGCTTATCGTTTTCTTCCTCCAAATATTTTTCATGGTCTTGATTCATCTATTAACTGTAGTAGAGTGGTATTTTAGGCCTGAATAACAGTGTTTGCTCCATCAAATCTGGAGCCCACTGACAAAACCATATATAGCGTTGACTTGTGATGACAGGCGTATCTTTTACCAACTACTGGTTATGTCATCCCAAACAAAAGGCTTTTCTCCCTTAATGTCTACAATCAAAGTCCAAAGTTTAATTAATTGGTGGTCATATCCCTAACCCCACTGGATGTGCCATCAAATCACAGCGGTGAGGGTGGAGAAAAATCAATATGTCACATCCATTAACAGCAATGTCTCAAGCTCTCAGCTGCCAGCCCATTCAGCTCCACAGATCATTTTGATTTTGCATTTCCTCTTCAAGGAATAGTCGAACGGTCCTGTTTTATTAATTTGACAATACAACTGTCTAATCCCCCCCCCCCCCTGTTGCAGTGAGGCTCCATGACAGCATTTCAGAGGAAGGCTTTCATTACCTAGTCTTTGACCTGTGAGTAGACGACACGATGTCATCCATTCGTATGAGTGTTGTTTTGTTTGTGTATGCTAACAACTCCCTTGTTTCTTTCTCTCCCTCTTTCTCTCCGTCCTCCTCCTCCTCCCAGGGTGACAGGAGGAGAACTTTTTGAAGACATTGTAGCCAGGGAGTATTACAGCGAGGCCGACGCCAGGTGAGCATCTCGTGTGGGAGCTGGTGGTCACATTTACATTCACGCGTTCTGTGCGGCTTAATCTTGTTAAATGTATGAAATCCTCACTTGGCTTATGAACACACAGGCTGGAGGATGTAATTGCGTTTTTTTTTTCTTGTCAGCACTTACTCCCATCAACCAGTACATCCGTTTATTTTTCTCAGTCTTGTCTCGTATGTCATTCCCTCCATATTTATTATCAGGAGAAAATGATACAGATTGGACTAATCATTTTTCACATTGAACATCTTTGGGATTTCATGCTCTTTAATGGACAACTCAATTTGAAGATGTCACCTTGGCTACTGTGGAATTGTCGAGGGTATTTTTCCTTTACGCTCTCCTGACATTTTGCTGACATTGACATTTACGCTTTTTTCTCCCCCCCTCTCTCTACGTCCTCCTCCTCTGTTACCCTTCTTTCTTTCCTCTGGCTTTGTGGTCTGCGGCTTATGAAGTCTTCTGTACAATTGGATTAGGAGGGGGTCTTTGTCTGTTCATACTCACAGGGGGGCTATGGAAACGCAGGCACACAAACCAAAGCTTAAAATCCATGTGGCCACCATTTCTCAAGCTGGGTGTGACCTCCGACCCATTAACCTTTTGCAGAGACATGACATGAACACGAGCATCAAGTAGTGGGATTGTTCCGCTCCACACCACAGTGCGTAGGACAGTAATAAGCTGCTCGACTCATCAAAAGGCCCATCGTGTGCGAACACACACTCAGCGGGCTGGTGTGAAAACACACTCACCATGTAGAATTGAGAAATCATGGCACTGGTATTAGTGGCAGCTGAATTGACGCCCCCATTACTTAAATTGCTACTGGGATAGAGGTTTATTGACTGTATGGTGAAAGGCCTCCCACACAAGTTTCTTAGCATTGATTGTTTAAACTACAGAACCTGGATAATATCTTTGAAGAATAAGTGTGATTTATATACTCGTGTTTGGTGTTCAATTTAACATTGATTTCCACTGGTTTGATATTTAACAAAAGAAAGAATTTGCTATACATTCTGCTTTTTGTCAATGGATCAAATGGTTGCAAAGTGTTGTCAGTCAATCGTAACGGACGCATGATTTCAACCAAAGCCCTTCAGTTTTCTTCACCCAAGTGTCCATGACCCAAAGATGCTCACCTGACCGTGAACCTTTAGTCATATGTGCAAGGGGCTGGAATGGTTGTGGGTTCTATTTGCACCAGCAGTCAGCTTTGGGAGTGGTCTGCTTTTATGTAACGCCTTCAGGTGTCATACCCTTTGTTTTTGTGTGGAGAAACACTCCACACCTGTGGTAGAAGAAACTGGTCCGATTTGTTAAGTGTACAGCAAACAGAATGTGGAGCCTTGGACGGATATCCGCTGTCTGCACAGCAGCAGCCTAAATGCTGGCCCCCAGAGGATCCAAAATGAGATTGTCAAAATAGTATGCAGTTAATGGCCTAATTGCCTAATTTCTGTGCTCCATATGGAAACAGTCTATTTGTTCACATAGAAGGTGTCTGTATGATTTCAATTCAAGTCTATTAAATTACATTTTATAGGTGTCTGGATAATCCAGTTTTATGAAATCAGTTGATCAGGAGAGAGATCATTTTCATGGTCTGAAACCAGACCATGATCCTCTAGGCTTCAGTAAAACACATGATGGTCAAATCACGTGTACTGTATGGGATGTTTTTTGTAATGATGGACCGTAAGTGACATGTCTCCCTCTCCCTCTCTCTCCCTCTTCTTTCAACGTAGTCATTGCATTAGTCAGATCTTGGAGAGTGTCAATCATATCCACCAGCATGATATTGTGCACAGAGACCTCAAGGTGAGTAGCTGCCCGTTACCGTGGCAACCACACACTCACATGCACATACACACACCTCTGCTCGTGGCCATGGCAACACACAGATGGCTCTTGGTTACTCTCTGCATTTCTGCTTCCATCCCTTTTATTTCCCCCCTGCGTCTCTCTCTCTCTCTCCCTCTCTCTCTCTCTCTCTCTCTCTCTCTCTCTCTCTCAATCTCTCTCAATCTCAGTCTCTCTCTCCGTCTCCCCCATCTACTGTTTTCATCCTTTATTCCTCTTATCAGCGCTCAGATCTGTCAGCATGTCTGCCCTTGACCACATCTCACTCTGTGTCTGTGTGCATGCGTGTTCATATTGAGCATAGAGATGATGAGTCATGGTCAGGCGGAGTGGTTTGTGTCTCACCAGTGGCAAGGAAACGACAAGGACTCGGAATGTCACATATGTTCATGGGCACACGCATGCACACTCTGTGCTTTTGCTAAAGGGGGCGTCTATTATGAGAGGCGGCGAAAGCATATAGGTGAACCTCGGAAGTTGCCACGGCAACCCATGTGACATCACCCGTGTAGCAATGGGGGAGGGGCTTGAGCTGTCCCAAATTCCTGTTAGGCTCAGATGGAAAGAAGAGAGGAAGAGAGACATTTTCTTCCTCTTTAACCCATTTTAAGGTGTTGATGGGAATAATATTGGTAGGAAGGTCAAAAATTATTTTATGTATGGAAATGAACCCTCTCAAGGTAAAGTCACCATATGTCTCAAGAGATGTCTCAGACATGTGTGGGCAGTTTTTGTGTGTGTGTGTGTGTGTGTGTGTGTGTGTGTGTGTGTGTGTTTGCACGCTTTGTGTCAGAGAATAACGCTATTTCCTCGAGCACTGCCTGTCTGATTTGTTGGCCTTTTATCCTGAGTGGGCTTTTACTGCAGCCCTTTATGTCCTACTGCCCAAACAACGGCCATTTAGAACGCTGCCACACACGCTGCCTCTCGCTAAGTACACTTTCCATTTAGCATGCAGTCTGCAGTGCTGCCTAAATGACTCCCGAGTGGTTTCTATGGCTACGAACCTGTGCCCATGTAAGGCATTAGGGAGATTCTCAACCGCCCGTCCTCTCTTTTTCCTCCTCCGTCTCTCCATTGCTTTCTCACACCTTTACCTCACCCCCGCACGAGCTGTTTCAAACACATCAAATATAAATATTTCGAAGAACCTCTGCTGAAGACTGCCTGTCACTATCTGTCTGTCACTGTCTTGATCTCCTGTCCTACATTCTGCTTCACCATGTGTGTTTCTGTTTCCCTCGCAGCCTGAGAACCTGTTGTTGGCCAGTAAGATGAAGGGAGCTGCAGTGAAGCTGGCAGACTTTGGCCTTGCTATTGAAGTGCAGGGAGACCAGCAGGCTTGGTTTGGTAAGAAAACACAAACAGTGACACACGCATCAAATGTGCTGTATCTGTCATTTTGACTGTGTGATTAGCACTCGATCACTTTGATTCAAAAGCACCCAGCGTATACAGGCTCCCTTTCATATGCAGCCGGCGTGTATATACGTCTGGCTTTTGAGCCAAAGTATATTTGTGCAAACATCACTTAAGAGGACCGTAGACATTTTCCAGTTCATGCTTGGGTCATTGTGTCTTGGCTAAAAGTCAAGCTGCCAGGATTTGGCTGACTCTCCAGCATAGACGAGATGATTAATGGGCATTTTGTCGTGACTCTACATAATCTGGTCTTGCGCTAGAGTCCAGCAGGTCACAATAATCTTACCCTTTAACATAACTGCTCAAAATAACCGAGAACAGTTTTATAATAAAGGACAGCGGTCAATTAGGTCTGTCTGTCATCTACGCAGGCTTCGCTGGCACCCCTGGTTATCTCTCCCCCGAAGTCCTGAGGAAGGACCCCTACGGCAAGCCTGTGGACATATGGGCTTGCGGTAAGTTAAGAGCCTCAATTCTAGGTAAACCTAACCTGTGGCATTAGTAATGTATGTTGCAGTGGTGGGAAACAAACATTAGAGTCCGGCCATGTTTGTCTTTAGTCAAATAAACGGTTGTACAAGTATACACGAAGGATTAGTCTCCCAAGGTAAATAGAGACAGGGAAATGGTTATGGTAATCTTTCAAAAATTAGATTTCTAGTGTCATAGATAAGCATTCAATTGTTTCTATGTGCTAGCTATTATGTATACATTCCAGCCTAAGTCACATTGCATAGATACACTGTCCCTGATATGAATAAGATATGAGTGTAACATGGTCTCTCACATTTCTCTGTCAGGTGTTATTCTCTATATCTTATTAGTTGGATATCCTCCATTCTGGGATGAAGATCAGCACAAACTTTATCAGCAGATCAAAGCCGGGGCATATGATGTAAGTGTGTGTCTGTATCCTTGTGTGGATGTGAGTATTAGTAAAGGGCGCAGTGCAGGACTTTGCTTAGCAGTTTTTTTTTTATGTTCAGTAGTGTCCAATTGAGACTTGGTCCAAAAGTATTGATCCTATCAGGGCCTCCCTGACGCATTGCAGAGAGAGAGACGATGAGTGTGTGTGTGTGTGTGTGTGTGTTTGAGAAGGATAGAATCAGAGAGGGGGTATCCTCCTCTCTGTCTCTAGATAATCAAGTCACGTTGCTGACAGAGTCTGAGGCAGCCTGTTGCAAGAGAATTTGCTTCTAATAGAAATGGTTCGAAGACCTGGAACAGGAGCATGTGTTCTGTTGATCAAAACTGTAATTCTACCGCTCTGTTGTCACATCAGAATAATTTTGACAAATTAACTCAAAACCCAGAGTCCAGATGGCGTGGATTAGCCCGAAATATGCCGATGCAGAAGCGTGCTCTGTTTTCCAGTCTTTGCTCGTTTCCTTGCATCCTTTCCAAGTATCAGTGTTTCTCTTGCCTCCACAGTTCCCCTCACCAGAGTGGGACACGGTGACTCCAGAGGCGAAGAACTTGATCAACCAGATGTTGACCATCAACCCAGCCAAGAGAATCACTGCCGAACAGGCCCTCAAACACCCATGGGTCTGCGTAAGTATTCACTCACTGACAAGGGGAACAATTTTTGGAATTGCACAACACGGTGTTTGATCCACATAAGAACATGCAATAATGTATTTTTATGTCTTCTTTTTTATAGCACCGTTCTACAGTGGCATCCATGATGCACAGACAGGAAACCGTGGAGTGTCTCCGCAAGTTCAATGCTCGCCGAAAACTCAAGGTATATTCATTCAGTGCCACCCCTCCCCCCGCATCTACTGTTTACTGCTTCCTCTTAAACTAATTCAAGCTCATTCAATCAGAACACGCTTTTACAAGTCACTGCAGCAACATGGTTCAAATTAATCAAAACAACTCGCCCAGAGTCTCGAGCTGATCTCTCTTCATATCATCATAACTGCAGCTCTTACAGCCATGTAACCACTGCTTGTTTCTCCTCTCTGTTTGATGTTTCCAAGTAACTTTGGACAGTGAGGGAAAACGTCCAAATGACGTCGGATGTGTTTGTGTTTCTGAGATGAAGTTTCACGGAGCTTTTGCAAAGTGCAGAGTGCCAAACCTCAACTGGTATGGAAAAGCTTAAGGAAAAGAACAGGATAGACCCACTGCAATAATGGACTGAATTCAGGCTTGAATATACATAATGCAAAATCTGAATCTGTGGGTTGGTGTTTGCAAACACACCAGTCGAAGTTGGTCCTTCCACCAGTAGAATTTGGAATGCGTTCAACATACACTGCAAACTATACTGTTGTTGGTTTGTTGCATTTGCTGTAGAAATTCTGATAACCACCAGAACTTACCTGCCCCAATTTTGATCCCCAGAAACATCCTGCACACAGCAAAACATTTAGATGATGATTAAGATGATTGATAGGGATTTATTTTCAAAACCAAACTATTCAAACAATTCCTTTACGCTCAAAAAGTGCTGTTCATACACAGATGGTGTTGACCTTTACGAAAGAAAATGCAGAGGAATTGATCATGGGTTTTGCGAAGATGTAAGGACTTATTGTAAATTCCCTATCTCTCGATACACAAAAGAACAAACTCGAATTTCAATGCCTGCAGCTGATCGAATCATTAGCACTCCGATTCAAATTTCAGCAATGGAATATTTCTATCCCATTTGATATGAATAGTAGAAAAACTAGATCCCTGCTGTATGAAACAAAAGTCGTTGCTCTGATTTATTCTTCCCCCACTTCTCTCTCCTACTTCCTCTCCTCCTCCAGGGAGCCATTCTCACCACCATGCTGGTGTCCAGAAACTTCTCAGGTGGGTGTGCCCTTAGCCCTCAGCCTCCCACTCAGCACATGCAGAGGGAGAGGAGGAAGGAGAGTGGATAGAGTCCTCTGCACCTTTTTTAACCCCCTCACAACCTACACACACACACACACACACACGCTCACCCACTCATCCTCAAAATAACAATATGATGCGTGTGCTCAGTAATTTATTTGCTTATAACATTAAACTGAACTGAACCTGAAGATTCTTGGAGTCATAGACAAAATAATGTTTTAATCAGTATAGACTATAATGAGTACCTTCAATCCTGATGTATGTGATAATTATGTCATATATGTGAGTGCCAGTTTTGTCCTTGTCAATGCTAATGTATTTCTCCCTGTGTGTTTGTGTGTGTGTGTGTATGTGTGTGTATGTGTGAGTGTGTGTGTGTGTCCTTTTTCTTTGCTGCCTGTGGAGTATTTGCATGTTTGAGACAGGGAAATGTAGCCTTTTTTTTTAGAATACAATTTTGGGGGCAGGTGTAGAATTCTAAAAAAGGTGAAAGCTAGGATTCTGTGTTTTAATATCACTTTGCTGAGGTTGACTTACTTTTGTGGAAGCCTTGCTCTGAGCTCCTCAGTAACTGGTCAGTCAAGGGCTAAGTACTTACAATCCTGGGCCTAGGAGACCACAGATGTGCCCCATTGTACCTCAGCCCATTTCTATCAAACCATGTGATAAATTTGTGCTGTGGCCCGCACCACCTGTAGCTTCCTTGGCCCCTAACTGAACAGCGAGTGAATAGACCTGCCTAATTTGCATAGCCCCTCACAACTGTAGCATTTCTATCCAATAGTGGGCCGGCAGCATACCAACTCTGCTGCTGCCGCCTCCTCCACGGCCTCACTGGCTCAGGAAGGTACGTCCCAGAGACACGCCCATCCACTTCCTCTCCACACACCTGACTACTTCTTTGATTCATAGTAAAGGGTTGGCCCCTCATTACCACCTCTTAACTCGTGCATGCAGCCTCAGCCAGCATTCTCATCAACATTCACATACACACACACACACACACGCATGAATACTCCCACAGATTATGTTCATTTAAGTTATTCTGGGTGTATGTTGGCTTTGCTGTAGTGCAAAGGCATCAGATTTTATGCCCACAGTCATTAACATTGGCATCACTTAATGGTAATTGATGGTTTAAGATGCATTTCAAAAGTGCTTTTTTTACTTTTACACCTCACCACCACTTAGTCCCAAGCTCATAACCACCCGACTTCATTGTCCAAAATTAGCCATGTCGTCACTTCTAACACGCTCCATCCAGACTTCCAGCTGACCCTGTTCGCTTCTGTGCTCCGACCCCCCCCGCGCAGTGGCTGCGAGGGATGGGCACAGGGCGGACTGGGGCAGGGGATGAGGAGAGGCATGTATCCTGGGGGCGGGAACTGACTCTGCAGGGGGCCGGCAAGAGCTGGGTTGGCGTGCTGCCATCGTCAGACCTGGGACTTGTGGGAGGAAAAGGGGGAAAGGCGAATGTTGAGGAGCCAGGGTGGGGAAGAGGTTCAGATTGAGATTGAGATGGTGGATGGGAGCACTGCCACTGGTGCTGCTTGTGAAGCCAACTGCTAAAGCTATCACCAGTGTGCAGCCTTCCTGTCCAGTCCCTTGTGCTTAAAGGCATCCCACGTCTCTTCTGCCCCCTTCCCCTCCTTTGGTCTGTTTTAGTACTTTCAAAAAATAATAAAAATAGAGCCATCATGGTGGTAGATATGCGGACGCATTTGTCATATCCTAGGTCATATCCGTTCAAGAGATGGATGGATTCCTTTGTTTCGGAAGTACTAAAACGGGGCGTGGCTCTCACGCTGCTGGGGTGGGACGGGTGGTAAAGGTCGACGATTCCGATGGTGGCTCAATGGATCGAGTACGGTAGAAACAGTGTAGAGCAGGCGAGATTCTTTGTCACCTTTTCAGACGAGAGAACCTTTCCTGCTCTGCAGTGGATCAACCCATAGGTGACTGTAGGACGTGTCAGGCAGGATGAAAGTAAACGTGACCGAAGCAGTGTGTGACTGGTGTGCTGAGAATCAGGGTGTTTGTGGTGGTTTGATCGTCAACAAGAGCCCTCCAATGGGCTCCTCAGTGACTCTGGACCAAGTTGCCTGTTTTGTAAGTCTCTGTGAAATATCATGTTTGACATCATCACTTCAAACTGGACTCCTCGGCTCTCCTCCTCTTTAATCGTCTTAAGCTTCTTTGGTTTGTTCCCTTCATTTTGGTTGTCCCAATGAAGTTACTCATTTGAATACAACTGCTTCCCTGCACTTTTATGTACAGAGTATGGCTGAGGCAAGGCTTCGCAGTTTGCTCATGATGTTCCCTTTTTAATGACATTACAGCAACATTTGGCAGAAGTCCTGTGTTTTGAAGCATTTCTATATGTTTCCGGAAAAGGTGTCTGCCTTGCTGTCTCTCGCATGTGGGTGTCCTGTGTGGTTATATCCTCCTATAAAGTAATCTTTGGAGATGCACCTTCAGCTGCTCTCTAATATGCGTCTCTCTGATCGCCATTGTCAAGCTGTCACTTCGCACAAGCGGAGCAGCCTTCCCCGCTGTGTGCGTCTTATTGACTTTATCCGTCTTGTCATGTGACACCGATGATCAATCTCTGAAATTGAGGAGGGAAGGGTTATATTTAGAGAGCAGTTGAACGCTGTGGTCCTATGCTGTCACGATTAGCACCCTGATGGCTGTTTGGGATCAGATTTTGCCAAATGAAGAGCGGATGTTTGTGCTCTGAACAATCAACTCTCTCTTTCCTGGTTTGGAATGAAAACATATTTTTTTAATTTTCATACATTTATTTTTCACTTGCTCGATGCTGCATGGCCAGGCCAACGCGAAAGCTGCATATCGACACAACAAGCGTGATTACAGAGCATGACTTGTTAATGTTGCTGTTGTAAATGCTCTGCCCCGCCTCTTTCAACCCTCCCCCCCCCCCCCCCCCCCCCCCCCCCCCCCCCCACCCCTTCCCCCTCTCCTATGTGTTATCGGAAGGTAAGACATTTTGGAACATGCGTTAAAGTAGAAAACGGGTGAAATGAGGAAGCAGCAGAGGGCTGAAAGCTTTAGACCAAGAGGAGAAGTGACCGGGGCCCTTAAAGGAAATCAATGATTTACATTAACCTAGCTCATCACTGTCGGCCCTGGTGGCAGTTCGAGTCTGACCATCACTCTCTTTTTACATCTGCTGGGGTCCTCCAGACAGGAAATGGATTGAGGAAGTTAACTTTGCTCTCAGGTTTCTCCTTTATCCCCAGATGGCAATGAATTGATTATGATGTGTACGGGTTTTTGCAGAGTGTAGCAGGCTGTTTTGCCGAGGGGGGAGAAATGCTCACGTTATCCATTAAAAGCATGTTATTCTCGAGCAGCTTAGAGTGTCTCCAACATTGGAGTATTAGGGGTTTAATAGACAAAATGTTAATTTGGGTTTTCCCTCATATTTGTGGGTTTTAAGTCAAGAATTGGGTGAAATGAAGTCATTAACTCTTAAACTCAATTGTCTGCCCATTTCTCTCCCTTTCTATCCTCTTTCTTTACAGCGTGCAAAAGTTTACTGAACAAGAAGTCAGATTCTGCTAAGGTATGGTTGTCTCTCTCTCTCTCTCTCTCTCTCTGTCTCTGTCCTCGTTCGTTCTGCTACATTCTGCCCTCTGTCTCCTTTGTTAGCTTACCCCCTTTCTTGACCGTCTGTTCTTTAAAAAAAAATTTTTTTTATCTCACTGTGTCCGTCAACTCAACTCTCTCCCTTAATCTTTTGTATTATTTACTCTGTGTAATTTGTTTGTCCCGATGTGGACATTTGCAGCGTCACAGCCACAAACGATCAACACCAATGACTGGTTGGTATTAAGGTGAATGCAAAGGCAAAGAAAATTTAAGTTTACTATATATGTGAGAAAGTCGTACACAGTTTACACATTGCCATGAAAATGGTCAGTTACAGGAGATATTACACATAAAGCAAACAAAAGACAAATTGATATTGTTAGAAGTCACAGCCCATGATTCATTTCCCTTAATTTTGTACAGGTGGTTTGCTGTCCGTCATCGAGTCTTTAATCTTAAATGACATAATGTGACTGTTATTGTGGTATTTTGAATCAGCAACTCTGAAAAACTCTTCACCTTCATTTTATCGAATGTAGCTGAAATGATTCTCTGTAGAAAGCATGTCTCCATCCACTGGTCCCTTAAGAAACACGTTTCAGACCTGCTCCATATTACTATTATTTTTTTCTCTATCTACGTCGATGAATTATTCTTGGGGAAGTCAACAAAAACATTTTATTTTAATTATTTGAGGGGAAAAAGTTTATAAATCTGTCCCCTAATCCACACCTTAATTTACACTCTCAGCTGTCTGCCTTGCCTCACTATCCATTGAATCTGATGGAAATCAGATGAGTTGTTTTTACCTAATCCTGCTAACAACAAACAAAGACAGAAGACAACAAAGATAACATTACCTCCTTAGCTGAGGGAATCATCAGCAATATTTTTGCTGTAATGGTTTCACTCTTTCACCTCTTTTGGGTCAGAGGTTTGCCGCCCTCGTTTCCGAGCAGTCTCAATCATCCTCTGCTACCGTGAAGCATCTCTCTCCCCTTCCTGCCTCCCTCTCTCTCTCTCTCTCTCTCTCTCTCTCTCTCTCTCTTTTTCTCCCCTGCCCCAGGGGTCTCTCTGTGCAGTTAAGTGGCGGAGGCATAGAGGGTTAGTGAGGCAGTAAAAAGGATGATCTAGGGCCCATTCTGTTGCACTCACCCTCTCATTTACCCTGTTAGCTCTCAACAGCATGCGAGACTCAAGCAACATTAGCTCCCGGTCCCTTAAAGGCGCATAATTCTCATCTTTGTGTGTGTGCATGAGGGCGTGTGTCAGTGTAACGTATATGTCCGCTCTGCGTTCTCGTCCCAGCCTTCTACCAACAACAGTAAGAACAGTATAGTGAGCGCCATCAATGCCCTGAAAGACAGCAACATGGCAACCAACGCCCAAATGGTACAGTAGGCCGCCGCAGTGTCGGTTTTTCCTCGCCGTTCCGCCTCACCCCCGCCTCCCTCCCCACCTCACCCACCCAGTAGTTTCGTAGAAGCCCGTTGTCCCACATCCTCCATTGTCGTAGTTGCTGCTTGTCATCCTTCATCCAGGAGTTGTTACACAGTGACACCTCAGGCAGTACCCAGCCTCTGCCCGATTCAAACCCCAACCCAGGGTGCACATGTGCTCCTGTGCTGTAAATCAAGCAGACGGGACTCTTATTGGATACATTTTACAAATGACTCCTATTAAGTTTAATCTGCACATGTGCACCTCTCAGATTTCCAAGGAGCATGACTTAATCCTCAGGATGATACACATCATCAACTAAGAGTTTAGAGAGTTAAAGCTGACATTTCAGTAGCATTTAGTCTCATCTTTTCATCTGTTATTCTTTGTTTGTAATCCTTCACCTCCTCTTATTAACCCGCTATTCCTCACAAACAGCCATCCTACCATCGCCCTCACCTGCTTTGTCTCCAGTAACAACCCCATCATACTGCTTTCATCATTCTCCTCACATCCAGCACCAGCATGCTGTAGTTTTAAGATGCTGTATTAGCATGTGTTACATGACGTCTTGTAGTGATGTGGTTAGATAACACAGCTCCGGTCCTGTTTGCCTCGCAGTGTGTGGTAGTGGTGGACACCAAAGTAGGACACGGGTAGGGCTGGAGTGGGGGGGCGTTGGTTTGTGAGGAACTAGAATTAGAATTCACAGAATGCGCAATATTTTTCTGACGTTCAACAAAACCAAAAGTGCCAGTGTCAAATCATCCGCTTAGTATATTATTAGATAAAAGGTAGGTGAAGTAAAATGAGATCAAATCTTCCTTTAGGTCACTATAGCTATCGATAAACAAGCAAAGCAGTTGTCATTGGACAGAAATACACAACAGACCACTTAATGCAGACCAGTTGTCTCAAACTGTGGGGTGGGCACAGGCTGGTGGGTTGGTTCAGACGACGCACACACCAACCACTCAATTAGTTATGGTGTGAATGAAATGATTTTTGTTTTGCTTATAGCAGTATTATGAGAGTACCCCAGGTTTTTTCTTAATTTGAGACTGAATTATTAATAGATGGCTGTCGGGATGTGAAAAGGTGCAAGAATACAAGTATTTTAGGGACCATTCACAAACACTCTCCCTCTAAGGATCTCCAGCTCTTGCCAGCATTTCCAGGATACCTAACCCTAAGTGTTGCTTCAGCTAAAAGACTAATGATCAACACTTTACCTTCTTAATAAGATTTTGGTTCTAGAATTTGAATATTCAGACCAAACAGCAAATGTTTTAAATGAATAATCAACTCCAGTTGACAAATTGATAGTAGATATGATCATTAGTTGCCACCATAAAATTAGATATTGATTCCATTCCCAGCCCTGTCCCTGTCAGTTACAGTACTGTTGGGTAGTGATGCTGAGGTGAGATGAGGGGTCCGGGTTGAAGCCAGTTGACAGGCACTCGTTCCGGGTGATGATGTGTTGGACTGACTGTTCTGTTCTGCATCACAGGAGTCGCAGAGCACAGTGGTGCACAATCCTCCCGATGGAGTTAAGGTGAGATGTGTGCATGAAAGACCCGCGCCTCATCCCAGCTGTTTGACTCTCAGGCCCGTCCATTGAGATCCTCCTCTTTGAATGGTCTCTTTCATTTTGGTGTCCACCTCTGTTCTGCAGGGATCAACGGAGAGCAATGCAACCAATGACGAGGAGGAAATGAAAGGTAGGAAAGGTGCTCGAGTGTCTCGCATCCTTTTCCATGTTCTTATCCGCTCCCTCTCTCTTTCTCTGTCTCCCATCTAGCCAAGTTGTGTGTATTTGACTGTAGTGACTGGCAGGTTGTGCAGAGATGCAACGTCGTGTCTCTTACCGTCTTGACCGGGTGCCTGTGGTTTGTGTCCGTGTGTATTTATCGTGTGTGTGTGTGTGGCTGCGTTCTGTGCGTGTGTATTCTAGCGGACAATTCAGCGCTGAGTCAGAGCAGCGCCACAGAGGAGATGCCCCCACTTCTGCCCTCACCTCAAAGTGCACCTGCCAGTAAGTTTATCCATGGCAACCAAAAGCTGTGTGGTTGCCCCTGGCAAGGACCTAACACCACCTACCCCCCCCACCCCCCACCCCCCCCTCTGGCTTTGTGTACTGGCAATAACGTCTCACATCTCTGAGCTCCCTCACTCTGAGCCACCAAGCTTTTTTTTTTAGGGTTCCCACGGGTTTTTAGATTTTTTTTTTTTAGGTGTATTAGGACGAATCTTATTTATGATCATAGAAAATGTCACATGATTCGATACTAGAATTGAATTATTTAAAGGATCATAATGGTTTATTACAACTAGGGTTTTTTCTTTACCATTCCTGTGGATATTATAATCATTAATTCGCCAAGTTAACTGATGAGATCTGAGAAACACGAGCTGACGGCCAAAAAATACCTTTTGTGAGTCATGTTGAATTTATTTGGGAGAGTATTATATAACTGATTGGTATTTAGAACACAGCTGTCCTGTTTAAATCCTTTTAAGGATACAAATGACTTATTTTTGACAAGGTGGGATGATTTTGGATTGTCAAAATGACTCCTTTCAAAATAAAATAGGGACGTGAAGGGGGAGCTGTGAAGTAAATAAAAAGCTTCTGAATCCTATTAGAGAGGAAATATGATATTTACTTTCTCCGAATTTAGAATGCGGCATGACCAGGCATCAGACCTGTTTGTGATTCAAGACCACACACTGAAGTGGCATTTCCCTAAAGACAGCGTCTCTTAATCACGTCACTGGAAAAATAGACATCAGTTTTGTCCACATGGTAACACATTAAAAGTGTTGAATTCCTTGCCCCAGTGCATCCTGGGATGCCTCCCTAACGCATATGCCTTGTCCATCTACTTCACATTCCTGTCAGTAACATGAATATTGATCCTAATTTCCACTGGGGTGTTGCTTCAGTGAGTATAATTTATTAATTTACTTTAATAAATCCATTATTCTATTCGATCCTTATCCGATCGCGTAGTCAGCTTGTTTCCAGATGTCAGCCTTTTACTGCAGTGTCATAAAATGTAGAATTATTTAATTAGTTATAATAAACCACAATATTCCTTTACCGGGGATGTTTTGCCATGAGTCATTATAGCACTGGCTTCATTTACTTCCCGCCTTGTTCTTCCATTGTTCTGTACATTTTGTGCTCACTCCTGCAGCACCAGACTCCACCTTCGCTGTCTCACTCGCTCAGAACAAACTTGAGGAAAAAAAAGAAAAAGAAACAGATGGGACTCATCTTTGAGGTTACAGAGTCACTCTGACCTAATTATGGAAAGTCATATAATTTTTTTTTTTGCACTGGGGCCACTGTGGGAACCCTGAAATTGTATGCAAGTGTGTGTGTATGTGAGAGTGTGTGTATGTGAGTGTATCTTGGTGATCACAGCATCTATCCCCTTGTCCTAATGAGACAGCTCCAGCTGGAGGAAGCCTTGCAGCTGTGCGTCCCCAAACCAGCCTTGACACGGCCCTGGAACCACGCACACCATAGAGCACCATGTTTCTCTCTGTCCTCTCGTCCCTCATCCATCCTCCTCCAACTCTATATTCTGCCTCTCGTTCTGTAATCCTCTTTATTTTATTCTCCATTTCTCTCGTAATCACCGTTCTCCTAACGTCTCCCCTCACAAATCTGCCTCCCCCCTGCTCTCTAATCTTTTCCTCTCGACCTCTTGACTCGGCGCCGCTGCTCTCTTCAGACACACCTGCGCTAAAGGACACTCATCTCTTCTCTCCCGCTCCTCCCTTCCTCCTTCTCTTCTTTCTTCCCGAACACGTTGCGTACGTTACCTCGCGGGCACAACGCAAGCCCATAAAAAGCAATGGCTTCGATCCCTTTTCGTTGCCGGGTGCCGCAGTTTGTCAAGAGGAGGCTTTGTTAATGTATTAGAGCATTAAGAGTCGAGTAGACGTGAGCAGAGCAGACAGTTAAATGACTTCCGCATCACACAGCATCACGATCCGAGCTGCGCCGGTCTCGCTTCCAGCTGCCATCCTGTCCTCATCTTACCCATCTGCACGTCAGTTTTTCGTAACTTCACGCCAGCTCTGCGCTCTGTTTATTCTTCACTCCTTGAACTGACGACTGACCTCACGTCACTTTAAACTCATCAGTGGCTTCTGTTTAACCGCATAAGCTGTGTGTGGGCATGTGCGTTTGTCTTCCTGTCCGTCCTTAACTTACAGCCAGCCAGCCAGCCATCCATCCATCCATCCATCCATCCATCCATCCATGTTGTTTTGTGTTTGTTGACCATCCATTGTGTGTTTCAGTTCCACCGCATGACGTAAAGCGCATGGCATGGAACAGCACAGGCAACAGCTCCTGCCCCGAGTCTGAGCTCTCACAGTCCTCCATGCCTGCCGCTCCACTAGGGAGCAACACTGTCGCTGCTAAAAGCAACACTAAGCAGAGTAAGCGCACAATCCGGACAATCCGACCTCAGCTTTTCTCCTGCCCCTCTACTTGCTGTTGCATGATGCCAAAGACTAACATTTCTCAAATAGCCATTTTCTCAGGGATGATGAAGAGCAGGCAGCGATGGCGATAGTCATGTGTGCATTGCTTGGTTCCTGTTCTTAAGAAACTTAAAGGAGACGAGGGGCATCGCTCCACGTTTACGTTGGACTCGCGCCCCAGTCTGTGTGCAACCTTTGATGACATGACTGATCTTTTGAAAGTGAAACCAAAGCCTCTCGATCTCCACATGTAGGCCGTCTGCTGTTTTCAATGAATTGCGTAGCCTGTGGTGGCCTGCCACAGTTTTATAATCACTCAAGAAATCTATAAATAGGCCACTGCTGCATTGTGTCCTGGTTTGAACTATTTATATGCAACGGTATGTTTAACATTTCGCTCTTTTTATTGCGCAAAAGGATCTAACCATCGACAATCAAATGTCATAGCTATATTTGTGTGCATTTGTAACACTGACTCTCTCCCATCTGAGCTAGGTGCCCTTCACCTCTCCACTCCCGTCCAAGAGTGCCGGAGAACTCACAGTAGCTTATTAGTACAATTTTAAAGTTCAGTTGTATTCTCGTATAAAAACATGGCAGCCTTTACATCTGCGGGACGAACATTTTCCCAAACATCAAAGATTCTGATTATTGTATTTCTCCCAACAGAATTGGAAATGATGAGGTGACTGAACCAACGCTTGTATCACTCAATCGGGCTCCTGTTGACGCGAGAGTGAACGATCTTAAAACGCCACTGATGTTGTTAATGTCATGATTGACAGCTGACAATGACTCGCCATCAGCTGAGCATGACATCAATACTATGCCATCACCATGCGATCGCTATCGCACTGATTTTGACTCTGAGCCAAAGTGTTACAAATGTAAACACTGATGTCTTGCGGATATCATTTGTGGAATGTGGGAGAGGAGATGTGTTGTCAATCTCCGTATTGTGTCTGTTGTTTGTACGGCGAGAGAGGAATGAGCTGTCAATAAGATGGGCCTGTTTTCTTAATGTACTGAGCTTCAGTCACGAGGTCGGACAGTGGACGTGGTTGAAAGTCCTGGAAATAGCCCGTACGGTGGAACTTGATTTAGGATTTTGTTTGATCAGGCTGAGCCCGGGGTTTTAACCAGCAGTGTGGTGGTGGTGGTTGTTGTTGTTGTTTTTTCTTCGGCGGCGCACGGTTCACACAGCCGCGCACGGCGCTCAGTCATCGTGAGCGCCGCTCGGAGGCCGAGAAGCTCGGTGACAGATGAGGTCAGGTCGCAGTGAGGGAGCTGTGTTGGCGCGACCCGAGAGGTTAAAGACGAGTGTCGAGTCGCAGGAGAGAGCGAGAGGGGGGAGGGGGGCAGGAGCTGAAGTGACGAGAGAAACGGTCATCAAGCTAAACCACCACATAGTTAATTGTTCTCTTATCTTCCAAACGGCCCCTCGGTGGTCACAATCTGTCTTCTCCCTGTTCTGTGTGCAGCCCGTAAACAGGAGATCATCAAGATAACGGAGCAGCTGATTGAAGCCATCAACAATGGAGATTTCGAGGCCTACACGTGAGTATCGGGGTTATTTTCTCTCTCTCTGGTTTATCTTGGCTGCTTCCTCACTTTCCACTTTCCACCCTCTCCGTCTCGTCCTGCGTCTCCGTGCCTCCCTCAGGAGGATCTGCGACCCTGGACTCACCTCCTTTGAACCCGAGGCTCTTGGGAACCTGGTGGAAGGGATGGACTTTCACAAGTTCTACTTTGAAAACTGTGAGTCGGGTTTATAGTACACAAATACAGTTCAGCTCCATGAGAGAGATATCAGTTTGTGGAAAAACCTGCTGCAGAAACCAATATTTAACTACTGCGGTCAACCGTACAGTTGCACCTTCATTGGGATTCACCTTTAAAGGTGCATATGAGACCCAACAAATGCTGGCGTTAATCCTTTTTTTGTAATGTATTTTATGAACTTTATCAAGTGCATTTCATTCGAGTATTAATTGTTTTGAAATGATGTGCATCGCTATTCACGCTGATCATCTGATCCGGTCTCCAATTTTCAGACAAAAAGATTTTAGTCTGTGGAAACCTTGCCTCTCATGAACAGCTGAAACTGTTGCATATAGAAAACAAACCCCCATGATCCCTTGCTTCGCGCATTCAAGGACGACTCAGCAAGTCTTTACGCCCGCCTCTGTCTTGTCGTGTCCAGTGCTGAGCAAGAACAGCAAGCCGGTGCACACCACCCTGCTCAACCCTCACGTGCACCTGATCGGGGAGGACGCGGCGTGCATCGCCTACATCCGACTCACGCAGTTTGTGGACTCCACGGGTCACCCCCGCTCCAGCCAATCAGAGGAGACCCGTGTGTGGCACCGCCGCGATGGCAAGTGGCTCAACGTTCACTTCCATTGCTCAGGAGCTCCTGCTGCACCACTTCAGTGATCAGGTACACGCACACACACACACACACACACACGCTCACAGAGGCGCACACCAAGAGAAAACCACGTGCATTAAACCCGTCAGATAATCCAATGATTTCAGATAGACACTAACTGAGTCCTCCTCCTCACCCCCCCCCTCCCCCCGCTTGCCCCGCCCACAGTGGTCCTGAGCCTCCAGTCTACTGGAGTGTTTGTTTTGGGGGGCAGTTTTTCAGCAAGCGTGTTTGCGAGGCACGTCCTCTGCGTGGATTGGCTAGTGCCAGGAGCCCGGCCGGGCGAGATCGCATCCCTCTCCACGAAAACCAACCAATCCTGTCCCTCCTTTGACCCGCTGGGGGCCGGCTGAACACAAGACACCGCCCCCATGGGATGATGCATGCATCTGACGCCTGATTGGAGGGCGCGTCTTTGCCCTCTATCCCTCCCCTGGCAGCCATCTTTTTTCTGCCCGCGCGAGATGAGACGTCCCGGGGAGGAGAGGATTTACAGTTGAACTTGTGACAGTTTATGAGTATGAGTTATGAATATACTGTGTAAATTATGACTAGATGTACCAGAAACCACCAAAACCCAACCAAGCATTTATATTCACAATCTAATAAGGGAGGAGCAGAGAGGCGTGTGAAGTTAGCAGCTGAGATTTTGGACACATGTTATTTTGGCATTCTAGGGATTACTGGGTAGAGTAAGTGTTGTTGCTCGTCACCCGGACGTCGATGTAAAGATGTAGGGAGACTTTCCCCAAACTGAATTCAAGAGGGAAGAGAAAAAAAAAATCAAGCCGTCTCGGTCAGAGAACTTGACGACGAGCGAAGCTTGATATCAAAAACATTGAAGCACCAAAGTGTAGAACTTTAGGCTTTTTACGTGTTTTCGTTCGTGTGCTCATTTTTTTTTCCGACAACATGGGGGAAAAAGTGTTTGTCGTGGGATTGGATCGGGGGAGGGGGGATGTCTAATTTGAGGTTCCGTGTTTTGTTGTGTTTTTAGCGTCTTGTTCTCGATTTTGTTCCTGTGAATAACCAGAGCCTTTTTTTTCCCTTTTTTTCGGGTTTGACGGATCTGACGTTCGAGGCTCCTTTTTTAAAGCAGCTGTTTTTAAAAAGAGGGATTTTACCGTTTAAAGTTAAAAGCTAACCTGTGCACTCTGTCGTCGTCCGTATGCATCGTGGAGGTGGGAGGGCGCGGGCTGGCGGTAGGAAGCGGTCTGCGTTTTGCATATGTCCCGCCTCTCCCTCGCTCGCTCGCCCCTTTTCCCTGCTCCCTCTCCCCATTTTTTCCGCTCCCTCTCGATCCCTCGGCTTTTTTCGCTGCTTTCTGCAAGGGCCTGGTTTGTTTATAGTCACTGTGTAAATACAGTGTGTGTATAGATATATGTAGAAAAGTGTAATATATGTACATGTATCCAAGAGACTCATCCTGTGCATCCAGGTTTAAGAATCACCCCCTTGACCTCTGACCCCTGAGCAACATTTTACTTAAAGAGTCTGATTAGCTTAAAAAAAAAAACGTCTTTGAGAAATTGAATATTTTATGATAAACACAACCGTCTGGAGTCCTGCGTCACTCAGACCGTTTTTAAATAATTAAAAGGATGAAATTAGTTAGCCTCCAAGTTTTTAGATATGAAAACCTGCGTCATTACTTTCTTAATCCACAAGGAATCTACATATCTCACACATACGCGCACACACACACACATGCACACGTAGACTCGCACAGACTCACACCCTCACACACACACACACACACACACGTTGGGGTGTCAAGGCTTTGTAACATATCTGCACCACAACTGTGCAACCAGGGCACCTTCCTCGCTGTGCTGCTGTACCCGTCTCCATCCATCAGCGATAGTCCTAACTTAAAAACAACCCCCACCCCCTCCAAACCCTTCCCCCGACAACCCCCCACCTGCCCTGTGGTGTGCCCACAATCCCCTGCTCTCGAGACGTTTAGTTGTACCTCTGTCGTTTCTCTGTTTCCCGTGTTCCTGCTTTGTCTGATAATTTGTATTGTTTTTAATTTTTTTGTCTTTCCAAATTTTGATTTTATTATTCTAAATATTATTTCATCGTTTGTTGGTGTCGCTGTTGCTGTTGACTTGTCGTTTTGGTAATTTTTTGCCGATCTGCCAAGCTAGAGTTCTGCACTCTCCCTCGCACACAGGAGAAATGGACAAGATTAAAAAAAAAACACACAAAAAATAGATTTTTTTAAAAAAGGGAATAGAGGGAGAAAATAAAGACAACACAGAATTTTACACATTTAGAATGATCATAGATTGATGAGGATTAAATTATTTAAGAATCTACCCTCGATGGTTTAAAAACGTGCCTGCTCAGTTAAGAGAGAGAGAGAGAGAGAGAGTGTGTGAGAGCGTTGGTGTGGGCGTGTGCAGGTTTCTGTGACCTCCACTGTCGAACCAGAGCGGGAGACCTAGTTATATGCATGTTTCAGTTCCGCATTTCTACCATGTACCTACCTGAATACGGATGGAGCGTTAGTGTTAATATATGATATTTGCATCTTTTGAAACAAGAATTTCCTCCATCCAGAATGTTGAATAGGTGACATGAAAAACAAAACAAAAAAATGCAAAACAACAAAAAAAAATGAAGAAAAAGAATAAAAAACAAACCCATTCAGGAGCCGTAGCTTGGTATGAGGCCCTTGATGTTGGCGTTTTCCCTGCATTGTAATGATATACTATTGGGCTGCGCTTTTTCCCCCCAGCCTTCACATGGATGCTGGAGTTTTTTTGCATGATCATGATGTACAATGAAATACAACCATGAATTGACGACTATCAAGTGTTTGTCTGAGTGTTAGTTGGTCTTCATCATAGCTTTGTTATTCTTCGAACTTGGATCTTGAAAGTATTTAATAAAAATACTATTTCAGCACTGCTTTGCTTCTTTGGATTTGTTCTTGCTCGATGTCGGTCGGCCACTGCCTCTGATTTGGACTATTTTCACTTACCACTTTTCCTAAAGGTGTAGTGTGTTCTATTTAGTTACATCTTCTACATAGATCCTCATCCTCCAGGAGCGCCTAAGGTACCTTCAGTTATTTATTTATTTATTTTTTAATATCAAATGGGTGTTTAAATCCAGAATTTTGTATTTTTCACATAGAAAGTACTTCAGTCATCTACTTCATGAATTACATGCCATCTGTATCCGATCATTTGTCTCCGTCACTCGTGATTCTTGTTATCTTTGTCGTCACACAGAAACGGTTGTGTTACTCCTGCGGTGAATATCTAATTGGAAAGGCATCCAACCAGCGACCATCCATCCCTCCGCAGACCAAACAACCTGCCACAGCACATCTGTGTGTTTACCCAAGGTGCTTTATTTTCTCAACACTTGTTTCTGGATCCACACTCTGCCGCCTCGGACCTTCTGCCTGACACGGCAGATTTCTTTCATGTTGCCGCTCCAATCTGATCCCTGTGCGTTTTCTCACCTTCCTCGGCCTGGCTGCAGCTCGGAGTGTTCGAGCCTGAGCTCACCAAATTTGGAGCTGGTATTAGAGGAGGGGTGGTGGTGGTGGGGGGGGGGGGGGGGGGGGGGGGGGGGGGGGGGGGGGGGGGGGGTGGATGATGTAACAGCACAACATTGATTAGTCATGCCGAATATCTGCTCATGTCCAATTTTAGGAGAGGAAACTATTAGCGATGTTCAGGAGGAAGACGTTGGAATAAAAAGCGTCACGGTGCTGGATGCTGTTGGATGAATGTGACATTAAAGGGATGGTTCATTTTAATGGGCTCCGAGAAGCTTCAGCACTTTCCACTTGAACTGCTCTTCCACCTTTTTATGCTCCATATTTCTGTTTACACTGCTTAAGGTAGGAATCCTCTTGACCTCACCATAATTTGCCATTTTCTCATTCCTATCATTTCATTTCATTTACTTGCATTTGTTGTCTCCTCAAATGTCAATGAATGTCTATAATAAAAAAAAAAAAAAAAAGATCAATAGGGCGCGGACTCATTTGGCCTCAGCACTGTTGCACTCACTTGCATCGCGGCGTGTGGGGAACTCAGTGCCACATAATCGGGCTGCCTGAAAGCGAAACGGCAAACTGCTGCGAATATTCTAAATATGGTGCACAACTGGAATATCACCTATTTTAGGCTGAACGTTCTCCGTTCTGCTTCCTGTGTCTTTCCCTCCAAACTGGTCGCACAGTGAGTGCTGCTGAACCGACCCTTTAAAGGTGCAGTGTGTAAGATGTAGGTGAAAGGTGAAGGATCATCTGGAATCATGGTCGTGATGTTTTCATGCGTCTGTATCGTTGCAGAACTTGCAGACCTTCGTGGCTCCGACCGGGAGGATCCTCTCCACTAGGGGGTCGTCGTGTTTGCACCTCCGCGTTTTTTTTACAGGAGCCCAGAATGGACAAACCAAACGCCCTCCGAGTTTGAACATGGGACTAAAGGCATGAAGTGCATGGTGTAGGCTGAGGTGTGGGGGGTTATTCAGCTGCAACCTCACCACTAGATGTCACTCAGCTCTACACAGTGAGCCCCCCCCTCTTCCATTGTTCCTTCTCACCTCCTCACACTTGTTTCTGCTGCAGTGAAGTGTTGAGTAATGCTACAGCCTTATTTATGAAAGGGTTTGCTGGTGTTATTTATGATGGTCCCAGTTATTTTAAGGATTAGGTGTGTATGTGTGTGTGTGTGTGTGTGTGTGTGTGTGTCCCTGAGATGTAGGACAGCTCCCCCCTGGTTCCACTGCTTTTCCGTGTGATTAATGAGCGGAGCGCCGCAGCACACGCTCGTTTACTTTCTCCGAGACGAGGAGAAAAGGGGAGAAGGTCTTGAGGGAGCGTGTCTCAGCGACCTCTGACCTTTCAGTGCCAGCGACTGAAAGGTCAGAGGAGGGGGGGGGGAATCTGACCCCCAAACGAAGCTGCGGAATCTAGAGTTTATACCGGCAATGGCGATCACTCCGAGACGATTCATATTTGCCGTCACATGAAATAACTGGATCCCTTCGTCGTCTGAGAAGCCCGAGGAAGATGGCGGCGTCGGGACGAGCAGAAACGGCCCGTGGAGAACTGCCGCTGCTGCAGCTGCGGTGTCCTATATTTCTTTTTTATTTATAATTCCTCAAGATTTGACTCCCTTCAACTTCTCCTCCTCTTCATCACCCTATGCCATCAATACTAGGAGGAGGAGGAGGAGGAGGAGGAGGAGGAGGAGGAGGAGGAGGA
>JAFBJT010112307.1:41032-61032 GCA_016785325.1 Chascanopsetta lugubris
AGGAGGAGGAGGAGGAGGAGGAGGAGGAGGAGGAGGAGGAGGAGGAGGAGGAGGAGGAGAGCCTCATCTGTTTAACTCACACTGTTTCTTCATATTCTGTTTATTCATGGGTTGTGTGGTTATAACATTTCGAGGCCGTTAGTCACGTTAAAGCTCTAATGGTGTTAATGAGTGCAAAAACATGATGGTGCAACATGGCGGCCTCCATCAAGACAACCTGACGTAAACACAATCAGGTGATTACACTCTCAATCTACAACTGAAGTCGATCACAGGTTCTCCTGCATGTTCAGAAGGGTGTGAGGGTGAGGTGATGGATACAACTTCACCTCTAGAGGTCACCAAATCTTACACACTGCACCTTTAAAAACAGGCTCATTTTTTTTTTACATTACAGAGCTCAGTGTTAAAACAGGTCTGAAAATGACCCTGAAGAGCAAAGCACAGAGTCTTACCTGAAAACCTCGTCGGTGTTTCTTCTTATTACAACCGATAAAACTCATCGTATGGAAGAGTTCTACATTCAGCCTCGTCCCAACTGTCCACTCATTTGTGCTCATTATCTTTTCTCTGTGAAAAGATGTCCCCTCCCCTCCTGTCCCCTCCCGTCCCGCCTGTTGTTCAGGGGGACACAAACCAAAGCAAAGATTAGCAGGGCCCATGGCGAGGGACCGGCAGCAGCAGCTCTAAGCAGATTTACTTTTCAATTACACACAGTCCATTCATGCTTTGTGAGGGATCCTGCTCATGAGGTCAGTGTTTGTGGGATTGTCCTCTAATCTCTGGAGAGACGTCACATTGTTCAGTATGATCACACATCACTCAGTTGCATTCTGCGTATTAACTTTGATGTGAGGGATTTCTGATGAATAACTTGTAGGAAATTAAAGGTCCAGTGGGTATGATTTTGATGACATCACTCCCATTTCTACAGTGTGACATGGAACAGATCATATTTACTGATAACTGTACGTGTTAGCACCTACAGTAAATGTAATTTTCATTTTGTGTGAGTTTTAATGATAACTGGGCTAGTGGAGGGTCCTCTGCATGCTTTGGAGGGAGGAGTGAGGTGAGGGAGGGGCTTTGCACCACACGTGGTCGCAAAATCCTACACACTGTACCTTTAATGGGCAACTTTAAAAGGTTGTTTTATACCCAAGTGGTCATTGTCTGTTTCCTCACTTGTATGATGACATAAAACTGATTAATTATTATATTATAATATGTTATATTATAATATATTATATTATCTTATATTATATATACACTTTAAATTCACAAAGTCTTACACAGTGTGCCTTTAAAGTGAGTATGGATAAAGAGACGACACATTGACATTTCCTTTCCAGGTATATGTTTTAATACTCAACCATGACTCAGCACATTACACCGAGGAGGAGCAGATAAGTGTGACACAGCAAAAAAATCAGGCCTCCATCTTTTATTTTATTATTTATTTTTTATTTTTTTACACACTGCTCCTCCTCCTCCATCCAGCTGTAGACATCACATCATATTTACAGGACCCCCCCGGAGGGGTCGTCATGGCAACACATCAAGTCTCGGGGAAGCAGAGAGTCTATGTACAGGGTCATAACGACGGGCCATGTTCACACACAGGTTACACACGATGCTTCACGACACAGTGGTTCACAGCACAACAACACACACATCAGGGCCAGAGTATCAAAAGAAACCATCCATCATCAGGGCCTCAGCCGCAGTCCCTGTGAAAATAGAGCAATGTCGCCACCTTGTGGACGGAGCCCACGTCTGCTCCCGGCCGACAACAGAACAGACAACACCACAGCTGCACAGCTCAGCTATCTAAAAATGCAGTATACATACTATCTAATAATCTCTGGTAGTAACAGTAATAATGATCTATACCTGTCTGTGTGGAGCCACGTGTCGCTGCTGCTCTCCATGGCTTTTAGAGGAGACACTTGTACAGTTTGAAAGGGCCGTACCAGTGTTTGATGAGAGTTCTACACATTTTCGATGTTTCTGCTGACAAAACCATATTTGTGTTTGTTTTAGGGTTTTTCTATTCTTTTCCGTTTCCAGGCAGCCGCTCCCTCGTTCTTTCCTTCTTTCCTTCCTTTGTTTCCCCTCTGGAGGAGAAATCAATCAAACGCTGCATGGTGATTTTTTTTGAAAGACTCCATTATAGTTGTGGGATAATGTAACGTTATTGATCTGTGTGATAATGAAACTTTCACTAAAAAACTGAGGATTTCACTTTTTTTTCTTTTTTCTTTTAAGTGCGTCTGGAGTCTGTTGATTGATTTCAATAATGCAGGAGAATCAATGGGGGCCAGCAGCTGCCTGGAAAGTGGCCTTTGAAACCATTGCATTGGCAGCATGAGGTAAAGGTGCATGATGAGGTGTAATCACAAAGAGGCATATTCAAAGGTTAGTCGGGTTGTTTGCCGATTGTTGGGCTGCAGGTTTGTGTAAACCTTCCATTGTGAAGCTAGCTCGAGTCACGAGTTGTGTTTTTAAATGTCGTGAGTCATCTGCCCATTATACAAATGGCAACAGTTGTGTAACACGATTCATGACAAATAAAGAATTCACAAACCACAACTGAAGCCCATCGGCACAGTTTATAAACTATTAACAATGGACAGCTTATACCAGAGAGTTTGTTTACTTTGTGTTTGAGTGTGGCACTACCTCTGATACTAATACCACCACAAACACTGCTAATACTATATACTACTTATACTAACAATGATACCAACAACTAAATGGACCCTATGGACTCTGTGTCATAGTACTGGAAGCAGTAACAGTAGTAGGAGGAGAAGGAGGAGGAGTGGTGTTTACAATATGAGTGAAACCCATTATCTTATATCATATTGAATTAGTCGAGGGCGGAAGCTACTGTTCTTATTGGCACGACTACTACATCTACCTGTAATAATTAGAACAACAATAATCAAGATGATAATAATAATATCAATAGTATGTTGTTATTATCATTATTATTCGGTTTTAAAAAGTGTAAACATTTAAATACAGAAGGGAATATTAAAATATATATATGGACAATAATTTAAAAAAATACTAAAATGCAAAAAACACTTATTTTCTAACACTATATGGAAATCTGGTGCAACAACCTTTGCGGTAACGACTGAACTTTTCGATAAACAAAGTTCAAGCTTGCCCCCAATTATCTTATATTTGCAAAATGTTTGTGCAGGGCTCTCTTTCTTTTATTCCTCTTCTGCTTCCAATTCGCCCTCAGATGTTTCCCCCTCAATGACCCTGAAAGATGACAGAATGGTTTTGAGTCAGCACTGATGTGGAATATAAAAACACACGCAGCTCAAAGCACTGGTACGGTCCCTGGTTTCACACAGAGGAGCGGAGTCGGTGGGTCTGAGTGACCCGGTTAAAGGTAAGAGACATCGGCCTGCGGAGAGAGGAGCCCTGTTTGGAGAAGACTTCAAACCCAGTTCATCTACATGATGCTCTGCGGCTGCTGTCACTAAAGATGGTTAGTTACGCACAACGCTAGCTTCATCTCAGCAAAGATTCCCCCGTGACCGTCTGCGACCCCCCCCCCCCCCCCCCCCCCCCCCCCCCCCCCCCCCCTTGGAGACCAAATGTACGTAACAATTCTGATCCCATGAGGTGCTTCATCTCAGCAAAGATTCCCCCGTGACCGTCTGCGCCCCCCCCCCCCCCCTCCCACCGCCCCCACCATGTTCCCAAGCGAACGCTGTTGTCCTTAAAACACATGCCATGCTGATGTTTGGATTTTCAGTATCGGTGAATCATCAGCATCGTCTAATGGCTCACATCTAAAACCCTGTCGTCATCATCATCATCATCATATTATGGGATGCAGCACACGGCTGCATTCGTCTCACCAGAAGCAACCTATTCATTTAAAGATGCATCTCTTTCTTTCACCCCCCCCGCCCCTCCCCTTTTCCCTCCTCCCCCCTTCCCTCCCTCCTCCTCCTCAGGCGGTCACATGGCACAGATGGTTAGCCAATGGCGTGGCCTCGATCAGACCAGGATTTGTGCGTCAGCGTCCTCGTGGTGGGCGTGGCTGCTCTTGGCGACATGTGTGCCGGCATGTGTGCGATGCGGCGCGTGTTTCAGTTTGATCTCTCCGATCTCATTGGTCTGTGGCTTGCTGCCGCCGCCACCGCCGCCACCGCCGCCGCGCGCTTGGTGGTGGTGGAGGAGGAGGAACTTGTCGTCTTCACCCTCGGCGCGCACGCGTCCCCGGCGCGTCGCCTGTGTCACGTCGGTGTGCGTCACGTCGTTGTGTGTCACGTCGTTGTGTGTCACGCCGTTGTGTGTCAGATCCCCCCGCGCCTCCTCGGGACGCCGCCTGGCGTCGGTGACCTCGTCGATCCAGCCCCTGAAGCGGCTGACCCGGGTGTAGAGCGCGGGGGAGGAGGGGTCGGCGCAGCTGAAGCCGCCGGCCACGACCCCGGTGAGCACCCATCGACCCGTGTGGAGCTGACACACCAGGCCGCCCCCGGAGTTGCCCTGACAACTGTTGCCGTGGAGGAGGCTGGTGTCCGGGGGGCTGCCGGCGCACAGTGTGCCGTGGCTGGAGAAGCTGTCGCCGTAGCGCTTCTTACACTGCCAGGACGACATCAGAGGAACCCAGGAGGCCAGGACCGAGTCTGGGAGGACACACGGAGAAGGACGGCAGATGCTAACGTGCTAACGATTAGCATGCACCATTCCCGCCACTTGCGCTAGTTTACTTTAGCTCGTAAACATCAGAGACTACATAAGAGAATGGCAGCTCTCAAAAGCGAAGCTAAGAGTCTCATTTGCCACCTGCTGGCCGACTGCAGTATTGCGCATTAAAAATGAGTCTCTAATAATCCAAGGAAACGGAACATACCTGGTCCTGACCATCCCGCGGTTACCATGACGACGCAGGAGGATGGAGCGGTGGTGCCCGAGGCCATGTCCGAGGTGGGCAGGCATGCCGCGTTGGTGTCGGGGTCGAAGGTCAGGCAGTGACCCTTGGCGCTGGGCAGCTTCACCAGGGCCAGGTCGTGACCTCCGCTCTGACCTTTGTACTTCCGGTGAACCACCACCTGCTCCGGAGTGAGAGGCTGCTCCGATGCCCCGATGCGCACCACGTACTGGGATGGATCGCTGCCAAACCTGGGGGAGGGAGGGGGGGGGAGAGGAGGGGGGGGGGGGGCGATGGATCTTTCATCTGTATTCTTGAGCCAAGATGGAGGAAGTGACCTCTATCTCAGGACCAGATTTACCTGCTGACACAGTGAGCAGAGGTCAGGGCCCAGCAGGGGGGTCGATGGATCTTTCATCTGTATTCTTGAGCCAAGATGGAGGAAGTGACCTCTATCTCAGGACCAGATTTACCTGCTGACACAGTGAGCAGAGGTCAGGGCCCAGCAGGGGCTGATCAGAGTGCCGCTGCACAGGGGGCCGCCATCTTTCTCTTGGGACTGAAGCCACACTGACACCTGCCAGGGCCACGTGGTCCTGAGAGAAAGGGGTGGGGGAAAAAAAGAGTTTCCAAAGCTTGTTCTCGAGAGTCCGAAAAGTATAAATGAAAATGTGTCTTATAATAATTCCATAAATCTAAACTCTGAGATGTGGCCATTGTTGTTATTCCATGGATGGACAGACGGTGGCAGTATTGAGTTATTACGGACACAGCTGCACCGAGCATTGGATGTCAATATTACTAAAGTACTTATGACTGAAGCAAGCGGAAGGACGTTCTATGGGTTCATTCTTTATGTTATGATGCAGATTCTAAAAGGGGGCGGGGCCATAATTGCCTTGTGTGTTTACAAGCAGCGAACCTCACCTTTGTGTAATAATCTGGATCTAGTGGAATCTAATGTGGTTGACTGAGGCTCAGCCTCGTCGGACATATGGAATCTCACTTAAACATGTTCTCCTCTCCTCTGTTCCTCCTCTTCGTCTCCTCCTCCTCCACCACCAGCTTCCTCCGCCCACAGCTCTGCTCCAGGGGTGTGGCCTGCGCCGCCGACTCCCGCGCCGCGACGTCGCACCTCACACCGGCGTCCTCCCTGCGCGTGCAGCCCCGCAGGCTCTGACCCAGCGAGGGACACTCGCCCAGGAACTCCTCCTTGCCGGTGCACCTCACCTGGTCCAGGTGAATGGGGCCCTTCCCCTGCCCGAAGCCCCCGGCTGCCACAGCTCCGCCACTGGCAGGAATAACAGGATGTAACACACAGTTATACATCTGTGTGTGTGTGTGTGTGTGTGTGTGTGTGTGTGTGTGTTAACCTGTGTCCGAGCTGTCGGCACACCACGCCGGCGTTCAGGTCGTTCCAGCCCGAGTCGCAGATGCTCCCCCAGTCGCCATGGAGATACACCTCCACTCGACCCTCCTTCCTGCTGCTGCCACCCACCAGACGCACCAGGGGGCCTGACAGGAGAGACGACAACGACGACAACGATGACAACAACGCCCTCATTGTTATTCCAGGCGGCGCCTCCACAAGCTCTGTGTTTTGGCTGAAAGACCTAAATGTCACCCGCACCCTGCTGTGATTTCATATTCCTTCTGTTCTCAAGGTAACGACGGCCGCGTGTCAACAGGAGGCGCGGGCGCCCCTGGAGACACGGGGGCATCTCAACCGGCACCGGGTTCACAGTGAGGCAGCAGCACAGGAAAATTAGGGTTTGATTCTCTCTGATGGATCGATGCATGTTTGCCATCTCAGGTTTCATTGTTATTGATAAGACAAATTGGATTCTGTGGCCCTCTCTGCAGGGGTGTCTGTGCGTGTGTGTGTGCGTGTGTGTGCGTGTGTGTGTAAGTGACATAAATCTGTCGGAGCCTGCATGGTGTCGGAGCTGTGCTCTGCTGGGACAGTTTGCCCTTTCAGTGCAAAATGAATCATATAGTTGCACAGTCATCACACTCCCTTCCTCTCCTC
Organism: Chascanopsetta lugubris; assembly: GCA_016785325.1. Lineage (NCBI taxonomy): Eukaryota > Metazoa > Chordata > Actinopteri > Pleuronectiformes > Bothidae > Chascanopsetta > Chascanopsetta lugubris. The sequence continues at coordinate 47,968 of JAFBJT010112307.1, forward strand.
CTCCCCTGGTTTGCTCTCATTGTCAATGTGGAGCAGGAGCAGAGAGTTCAAACTCCAAAGCACTCTCTTAAAAATGACCAAAGTGTTACAACATGGTCGTTATCTGTCCTTAAAGAGGCAGCGTGTTGGATTTAGTCACTGGTGGAAACAACATTTTTGTGTCGGTGCCTTGTTGGTGCCCTTGTTTTCTTTAATCATTTTCAGCCCCTGCCCTTTAAACATCCAGAGTGTACGAGTGAATCTACTGGCACCTAGTGGTGAGGCTGCATGTTTGCATCTGAATACTGCTCAGCTCCTCATGTGGATGTTGGTTTGCATGGGTAAGGAACAATATGGCGGCCTCCATGGAGAGGACCTGTCCCTGATGTAGACGTAAAAAGAGCTCATTCTCGGGGTTGAATGTTCACTAAAACAAATAGACAAATACAAGAAGAAAATAATAATACTAAGTATTTTTTTCAGATAATTAATTGGAAATAATTTACAACTTAATTCAATGATTTAGAAATAAGACAAATCCTTCTCTCTGCACCTTAACCTTTTTGTTGGCACCTGCTCCCCTTTAAATTATTGTTCACACACTCATGGATTTGTTGTATTTGCATGCAAGTAAGAAAATGTTACTAACCCTAGAAACTGTAACTCATTAATGACGATTTATATGTATTTATACATGAAGGGCTCATATGGCAGGCTCTGATCGCACAGCCCACCATTACACCAGAGAGAGGCATTGGTTCTCCTCCCATGCTCCACTTTGAACGGCCTCGTCGAGCTAGAATCTTCCCCTGACTGTGCATGTGGAACCACTGATTGTAAGTATCCCGACGTAAACATGCATAAACGTACAGCATCGTCCTCATCTCTGCTCTCTGTACCTGTGGAGGGAGCGATGACGGGCACCTCGTTGGTGTCCAGGCTGGACCGGCCCCTGCAGCGGACCCCCACGTCCTCGCCGTGCGAGCAGTCGGTGCGACCCCAGATCCCGTGTCTGCAGTCCAGCAGCGAGGTCTCCGCCCCCTCGCAGTGCACGTCGTCCAGCAGGATCAGGCCGGCGCCCTCGCCGAACGTCCCATCAGACACTACCTCGGCGTGACCCCTGTGGGCCGGGACGGGACGGGGGCGGGGGGCGGGGAGGAGAGAGGACAGTATGATGTCTCGGAGTTCAGACCACCTCAGCATATTAAAAACAAGTAAGTTTAAGACATTCTAATGTTTGGGTTGTGGATGTTTGATAAAGCGCAGACAGACACACTGGGGAAATAAGGGAGGAAACACTGAAGTGAACCAATAACGGCATGACGGCTCTCTGTTCAAATTTATACGACAGTATGTGGAAAACCAAATTATGCATTTATATTACTGAGCATGAAATGCAAACATGATGAAATGAGACCAGCTTCAAACATCCAATAAAAATGTTGAATTAATATGAGTTTCATAAAACTCCACTAAACAGAGTTGCAAGTTGTTCATAGCTATTGCTTATTCTTTAACTCAACAATGTTATCTAATATATTATTATTACTATTTAATCGCATATGTGAATAATGTTGGGCTGCAGCTTTTTGCTGTAAAGGCTCAGAGTGTTTGCTCGTATCCACTTTGCTGCACCACAAGATTTACTGTATAAACCTGCACCTGCTCCTCCACCCTGCAGTGACGCCATTTGTCCTGCAGAGGTCAGTGAGGACAGAATGTTTTATTGTTAATGGTGCAGTGTGTTGGAGTCCAGGGAACAATCACCAGAGTGTAAACGTTTTTTACAATTCTGAAACTAAGACTTGTTTGTGCCTTTGTTTCCTTATAATATCAACTTAAAGCGACAATGGGGCGTGTCCTCAGTCACAGCGGCAGCCATGTTTTTTTTAAAGTTTTTTTTTTACTGTAGCTAAGAATGGATTTGTAAATAAACTGCAATCTATCCAATCCATTCAACAGATCTCACTCTGACATGGCGAGCGTGATGGAGAGCATTAACCTCACACACACACACACACACACACACACACACACACACACACACACACACACACTGTTGTGTCGGTACCTGTATCCCAGCTGTCTGCAGACCACCTCCGCGTGCTGCTGCGTCCAGTGGTCGTCACACACCGTCCCCCAGTCACCGTTGTGGAAAACCTCCACTCGGCCTTCCCAGGGACTGTCTCCGCCCACCAGGCGCACCACGCCATCTGTGACACATTCACGTCCATTTCCATCTTCTGTTAAAAAGCCACGGTGACGTCTTACAGACGCAAGTTCAACATTCGGCTCAGTGCATGGTTTTCCAGCCAATGAATCTCCATCGATTAGTCAGATGAGCGGCAGCTGCTGTTTCCTGCCGCTCGATGGCGGTGCGTTACGTCTCGGCTCCCATTAATCCTCCTCCTGCCTCTGTCACACTGACGATGATGCTGCTTCATGTGCTGATGATTTATTGATGTTCAGAGGCTATGAATAGCAGCTTTATGGCTCTGACTCCGTGTGTGTGAGTGTGTGTGTGTGTGTGTGTGTGTGTGTGTACCTGTATAGGGGCTGCAGGAGACTCCAGCATCCTCCATGTGGTCACAGTTGTGTTGCTCCCAGTCGCCATGGGGACACTGATCCAAGAAGAGCTCGTTTCCCGTGCACTTCACAGCGTCCAGCAGGATCGGGCCTGAACCCTGACCGAAGTGAGCCCACGACCAGGCCTTGGCCACACCCCTACACACACACACACACACACACACACACACACACACACAATATGTTTATTTTGATTATTTGTGAAGGGGCAGTCAGCTGTATGACAACACCAGTGTTTACCTTTAATGCACAGACACACATTACTATCACTTTAGTAAGATGTAAATTGTAAACACCACTGTAAACAAATAATCCATGCACAGGCTGTGTATTAACCCTGTATAGAGAGAAGAACCGACCCGAATCCAAGCTGCCTGCACACGACCTCTGCGTCTCTGTCGTCCCATTGGTCGTCGCAGACGGAGCCCCACCTCCCGGCGTGGAACACCTCCACCCGACCTTCAAAGTCTTCCTCACCCCCAACCAATCGCAGAGGAGGACCGCTGCCTACAGATGCACACAGACAGTAACCTGAGGTCCGGCTGCATCTTCATATCTGACACGTAACATCTCATGTCAGGAATTTAAATGTAGACTAAAACAGAAAGCATAACAATTCCATTATCTCTAACGATAATGATCCTATATAACACTGAAGCAAAAATCTTTCATGAATCTGACTCTTATTGGGCTTGGTGGTGGGGGGGGGGGGGGGGGGGGGGGGGGGGGGACGAGGGAGTGGCATTCGGGCCTGGTTGCCATGACAACGTATAAGTCATACTGACCTTCTGGTGGCGCGCACAGCGCTGCCGCCTCGTTTCCATGGCTACAGTCACCGGTGACGAATGTCCTGCTCCGGCACCTGCTCAGGGTGCTCTCATCGCCACGGCAACCCAGACGCTCGTAGTGAAAGAGGCCGGAACCCGAGCCAAACTGAGAGTGCTGCAGCGCTGTGCCGATGTCACTGTAAATGGGAAAAGAATACGCTTTTTAATATTTAACAGTCTGCTTTCAGACAACATCTCACATATTGGCATCATAGCTTTTCCATTTGCCTACCCCAGACCCAGCTGCCTGCAGATCACACTGGCGTCCCTGTCGGTCCAATGAGAGTCACACACCGCCCCCCACTGGCCGTTCAGGTACACCTCCACCCGCCCACTTCCGGGGAACGAGCTACCGACCAGACGAGCGGCGCCTGAAACAGCCACGCCGAGATGAGTAGGTTTCCAGAAAACAAATGCTACCGTTGCTGATGCTAATGTGAATAAACGTCAACGCCATGGCATGTAAGGTTTGTACGATGAGCAAAATTATGAGTCGAAAGAAAGTCAATGGGTCGATTAATCTAACAAACTAAAATCAAGGTTGAGAGTTAAATAATTACTGCCTGAATCGTTAGTATTTATTTGGCCACAAGGAGGCAGCACATTATGTTGTTTAATGTTCCCTTTTAGTCGTCACTCGTGAGCCAAACTGTGAATCACAAAGCTCATTCTCACTCCGTTTCCCAATAAAATCTTAAAGCTTCTTTCACGATTTTCACAAACGGTCGTGAGGTGGCAGTGTGAGAGCGCACCCTGGTGGCAGTCGCAGTACGCCCATCCAATGGCTCCGGAGTTCTGCCTGAAGAAGCACCAGGGGTTGGACTCCCGGTCCGGGTTCCTGCAGTAGCTGTGGTCGCCCAGCCCCCGGCCCGGGTACTGCATGACGTAGTCCGGAAACTCCGTCCACTTCAGACAGGGGGCACCGGAGTCGGTCTGGGACACGGTGCCATTGTAGTAGCCCAACTCGGTGAAGCCCTCGGAGCAGGACAGAGGTACTGCCAGGAGACAGGCGGACGGAGAGAGAGCGTGAATATGAAGGATGTGAGAATGAGATGTTTGGGATGAAAAGAGGATGAGGAGGAGGGGGAGGATTTGGATCAATGTGAATCAAAGGAAATGGAGAAAGTTTGGAGGCGGATAGAGAAGTGGAATTGCTGCCATTGAAGTAACATTATCCCCATGACTGTGTTTTATCTGCATATAAAAGCTTACACGCATGATTTTCATATCCTGTCCTCTGCCGCAGCACCATCCCCGCTAATGCCCTCGCCCTCGCTGATCCAAGCCGGACCAGACTCGTATATATCCATCACCTCGTGTATTCAAACCTTAAAGCGGCTTCATCCAACATGGAGGTGACCACACACACACACACACACACACACACACACACACACACACACTGCGGTAATCGTCTCAGAGCAGAGCAGGGGGAGTGTGAGTGGAGCTCGGACTCACTGAGAGGGAAACATCAAAGTGTGGTAAAATGAGGCCATGAAACAGAGACGCGCTCACAAGCTGCAGCCAAATATCCTCTGACAGCAGCCGTTGATGAGTGGGGATCAGAGCCTGATACGCTGTGAGTGCAGTGATGGAGGACTCACACACTCTCCTGTGTGATGTCACTTTAAAGGTCCACTCGTCAGCAAAGTCATCGTCCAGGCCCGTGTTCTGGATTTTCTACCATCATTTACGCGCTCCGATTGGCTAGATGCTACACGAGAGTCAGCCAATCAACACCCAAGCCTTTAAGGTACAGTGTGTAAGATTTGGGTCATTTTTTTCTCACTTCATTGGTAGAGAAAATTGTGACAAAATTATTACATTCTGACTTTATCATAATCACCTAGAAATGTTTTTTGTTCCCATGACCCTTGAATGAGCCCATTAATGTATGTTTACATGAGGAGCGGGTCCACCCCATGTTTTTACAGTAGCCCAGAGTGGACATACTAAACATCTTTTGTTTTCCAATGATAACTGGGAGTCTACCACAGGTTCTCCGCATGCCTGAAAGGGTGAGGGTGAGATGATGGATACAACATGCAACTTCACCTCTAGATGTCAGTAAATCTTACACACGGCACCTTTTAAGACCATCAGTTAGTATCAACCGTAAAAAAAAAACCCAAAACAGTATCAGTCAACCCGTCCATTAAAGATGCAACGGCCCTGAAGTCCAAACCACAAATATCAATATCTAATATAATATTTATCATTGTCTTCTTGTAAGTTGTATAATCATCTATCAGAGGGAATTGTTTTTGAGCTTTGATATTTACATCAGAGTGGGTCCTCTTCATGGAGGCCACCATGTTTCTTTGGTATAGCTGAGAGTGGACAACCCGTCCAACTACATGATCTGAAGGGTACTTTAACACTGGGAACATGCGGCAGGTCATGTTTGTGTGTAAAGCCCCTGGCTACTAGATGCTAATGGTTACTACACACTGGAGCTTTAACCAAGCTCTTTGCTGATTGGACAGAAGCTCTGGATTGTTGACAGATTCACCATTTTGTCGTCTCGTTTTCCACCTGCTTTTCTTTGTTTGCTGGAGGTTGGAATTTCTTTAAGGGTTTTAAGGCCAAGTGTCTGCTAAACTATGATTAATGAGGGAGCTGCTTCAGGAGCCTGCAATGCTCTTATCTCCTTTACACACACACACACACACACACACACACACACACACACACACACACACACACACACACACACACACACACACACACACACCCACACACCAGTTTTGCTGCATTGTGATCTAAACAGAAATACACACACCATAGTGCAGTGAGATACACACACACACATTCAGTCCAGTTTGGAGGTGGAGATAAGAAGAAGAGCAGATGCATTGAAAGCATCAGAGACTATGAGGTACAGAGAAATCAATCAGGCGGAGATGTACTGTACTAAATCTGAAGTCTGTCCTGAGGCAACATAAGATACACTCAGACAAAATGCACTCAGACTCTGAATGCATAATAATAATAATAATTGTAATAATAATAATAATGATAATAATAATAATAATAATAATAAACATGTCAAAACCATTGAAATGTTATCAAGAAATAAAGAAACATTTGAGCTACAGAGAGAAATTGCGCCTGTCCCTTTAAGAGCAAGGAGTCAAGACAAAAGTGAAAGTGAAATACTCAGATTTTGACTGAGCCTCCTCGACACAAACTGAGTTTGTGCTGCACAGACCACCATCACCAACACGCAGTAAGTAGAACTTTACTTCTTCTGTCCGACTATCAGAGCAGAGGTGGACTCAGTGTTTAAGCGGTCACTCACACATTGTCCACTAAATGAAAGTTTCACCCACTCAGCTGCTTTTGTCACCCGATCACCAGCTGACAGAAACTTTCTGAGTTAGTCATTAAGTTATGGATATTTATTAGGAACTGATATCAAGGGGCATATCCATAAATCTATCCAGCTTTATGTTGGAACTTCAAAGATGCAGTGTGTACTTTGGACCAGTAGGAGTGCTGTGGAGCAGTGAATGTGTTTTTTTGAAGGAGCACCTGCAGCTTCTGCTGGGAGTTATATAACAATTGACGCACTGATGACACTCAGTGGCAGGCCACGTGACTGAAACCATTCATGGTTCAAGTTCCTTGTCTAGTGTCTCTGGGAGTGCTGTAAACAAAAATGTCACAATAACGTTTTTGTTTTGTTTTTTCATTCGTATTAGAGGGTCTACGCTTTTGAAAACAATAGATTTATTAAGTGATCAGGAGTGCCAAGCTTTGAATTAAAAAAAAAGAGAGTGGCCAAATGGCGGTACTGTAACTGAGCCTCAGAGTCGCAGACACCTGCTCGATGGTCCAATCATAGATGATGACAGTTTGTGTTGAATGCACCAGTGAGCGGCTTCCATTTGAAAGAATGAGGTCCTGCGGTTTTGTCAATGCTCCGATCCTGAGTCTCTTAGGTCGACGGTAAAGCATCGGTTCTGTCTTTTTCAGAAATGGCCTCCAACGCCGGGCTGGTTTCAGAGGACCAGCTCCTCTGTGCCATCTGCTTGGACACGTTCACACAACCGGTCTCCACCACGTGTGGACACAACTTCTGCCTGTCCTGTCTCTCGTCCTACTGGGACAAAGGACCCGCGTGCCACTGTCCGATCTGCAATCACGCGTTCCAGCCGAGACCCGACCTAAAGGTCAACACCTTCATCTCGGCGCTTGTGTCGCAGCTCACGTCCGATCGGGTCACGGATGGCGACACCCGCGGCCGACGGGAGGAAGGCGGCGACCGTGCCGTGCCGTGCGACATTTGCGCCGACGCCCAAAACCGGGCGGTGAAGTCCTGCTTGGAGTGTCTGACATCGTACTGCAGCCAACACCTGGAGCCTCATCACAGAGCTGCCGGACTGAAGAGACACACGCTCATCGACCCGGTGTCCGACCTGCCGGCCAGGGTGTGCACGGAGCACGCTCGCAAAGTTGAATTGTTCTGTTTGGACGATAAGGAGATGCTGTGCGACGTCTGTGCCGGATCGCGCCACTCGACCCACAGAGTTGTCCCGCTGCAGCAAGCGCACCAGGTGATGAGGAAGCTTCTGGGCGGCACGGAGGAGAGAGCGCAGCAGAGGATCCAGGAGCTGCAGGCGAGGGTGCGAGCCAAAGAGGATGCGATCGCCAGCAGTGAGCAGGAGTTCACAGCGATGGTGAGCGTGTTGAGGGAGAGGCAACAAGCGGCAGAGAAAGAAGCTCGTCTTTCCATCGGCAGCCTGCAGAGGGAGCTGGCGGGGCTGCAGGCGGAGCAGCTGAAGCTGAGGGAGCTAAAACAGACCGGAGACCAGATCGCTTTCCTCCGGAGCTGCCGGTCCCTCCCCCGCCTGCCGCACGTCGCAGAGCTCAGCTCCGCCGGGAACGTGGACGCGCCGCACATTCGGACGTCTGCCGGCAGCTGCCTGTCCCAACTGCAGACGTTGCTGCGCAAACAGACCCAGGAGATGAGATCACTGATGCTCTGCGATGACCAGCTAAGGAAGCTGCGGCAGTATGAAGTCAGCATCACGCTCGACCCCAACACAGCCAACTTCAGGCTGGTTCTGTCAGGTGACGGCAAGCAGGTGCGCTTCAACACAGGACCTTGGAAGAAAAGCCAGGTAACGAAACCGAGCGTGTTCGTCAACAAACTCGCCGTCCTGGGACGCAGAGGATTTAGAAGGGGCAAGTTTTACTTCGAGGTGTTTATGGGGAAGAAGACGGAGTGGTGTCTGGGCGTGGCCACAGCTTCCATCCAGAGGAAGCAGCATTTCCCGCGGGGTCCTGGCCATGGACTCTGGGCCCTCTGGTTTATAGTGGATAGGTTTGAGAGCTGGAGCTCTCCAGGTGTGACCGTGTTCTCGGGGAGAGCGGAGAGGATCGGCGTGTTTGTGGATTACGACAAAGGGGAAATGTTGTTTTATGATGTGGACACGCCCACATTTCTTCACTCATTTACTGATTGTCGCTTCACCGAGAAGATATATCCATATTTCAACCCCTGTAATAATGAGCACCATTCAAACTTGGATCCAATGATCATTGTCCCTTCTGTGAGCTTCTGTGGGTCCACTCCACAGAAGCTGCCATGTTTCCCCCAAGCGGCAACCTCCGGGGCTGACGGATGAGGTCAATGCGGAAGTTGAAAAATGTGCAATTCCCTGAGTGGCCTCTTGAGGCTGGCTCCAAAAGCGAGTCAATCCCCATTGACTTTCATGTTAAAATGATTCAAGCCTGGTACAAACCACAAACTTTCCCTCTTCCTTTTCCTAACACACTTAGTTCTGTTGTATTGAGGTTTGGTCAATTATCACTTGATTGACATGTGATGTCATCGTTAGCTCGCCACTCCCTGGAGCCGCTTAGCTCCTCAGCCTGTGCTAAAAAAAAGAAACAGTATTGTCATGGGCTGTAGGTGTGGTCATCAGAAGTGTCATCAGATGCAACATGCAACTTTACCAGTAGGGGGCCTCATCCTACAAACTGTACCATTAACTGCTTTACACAGTAACATTTATTTTCTATTTTTTCATTTTCAAACCATTTATCCAGGAGCTGGGTCACAGGGTATTTCTACCAGAGCACATTGAACCGTGGTTTTCATTGTGGTTTTGTTTTGATGACACTGCATGTATGTGTGTGTGTAGCGCAGATGTTTCCTGCATAAATAAATAAACATGTGTCTAAAGCTTTAGATGCTGTGTAACGGTGATTAAAATTTTATATAAGCATGATGAAATTTTGATCAAGTCAAAAAGCATTATGCAACTGGCCTGAGCAACACCAGAGTGCGTCTGTGCCACCTCTGTCCTTCCATGTACAATCATTTATATTTCATCTTTATTTCAAATCCCTCTGATTTTGATTTTCTTCAAATTTCACCTTCCTCGTCTGCATCCTGCGTCTCATTCAAGCTCTCTGATTCATCCTAACACCCGCAGCACACACACACACACACACACACACTCACAAAAACAAAAAGAAATACTCCACTGTCGCCACTAACACCCTCCTCATTGCCACGACAACGGTACTCCGGCCCATCGCCATGGGAACACTCAGCCTCCCTGCTCCCATAATCCATTTCCCAGCCACAATGTGTATTTGACACGGTTCACACTCGGAGGCAGCTGTATGGGGGGTGGGTGTGTGTTAACGCCGCCATTCAAAAACACACATACACACACACACACACACACACACACACACACACACACACACACAAAACACACACAAACACAAGTTCACACAAAGAAGGGAAATTGGATTTTTTTTTCTTCAACATTTAACCTCCTTCTGATGCAATGTTCTGTAACCACCAGGCATGTGATATCTGCTGAATCAGCTAAATTGTCATGTACACGCTATAGGTGAGATGTGTGTTTGTAAAATGTGTGTGATACTACCCCCCTCCCCCATCATCATCACCTTCATCATGGCTGCCACCTCTCTCTAGTAAGAAAGACAGGATGTAAAGGGGTGCACGCCGGGGGGAGGAGGAGGAGGAGAGGTGAGGCTGAGATTAAGGAGAAGGAGAAGGGGGGGTGTTCGTGCGTGTCTGAGTCAGAATGTGGGTTAAACTGGAGGGGAGAAATGAGAGAGAGAGAGAGGGAGAGAGAGGATGGGGTGGGAGGAGAGAACATATGGAGGGAGGAGGAGCGCAGTGTTTGGAGTATCACCTCCCACCTACCTGAGTTCTGCACCTCGTTCAAGTAACTGTCCTCAGCCACCACCTGCAGGTAAACACACACACACACACACACACACACACACACACACACACACAAGAGGGATTAGACGCAGTGCTTTCAAAGTCAATATTTACAGCCACACACAAAGAGGGAAGAACGTGTTGTCTGATCGCTTTCATTGGCAGATTTCACGCAGATCTGATGGAGCCAACATGGAGCCAACATGGAGCCAACATGGAACCATCTGCTCCAGGGAGGAAGTGACTGAAGTCACTCAGTGCTCCCCTTTGTTCTGACCATCACAATGACATGTCGGAGACGAGACGTTATTGAACATGGTAATTAAGCATCAATCACTGACGTCTGTTTACCAACCGCCCCGGGGAAAAAGTCACCTATTTTGTTTTTAATGCTACTATTCATTTATTTAGTCAGTTATTCATCGGCTGCCAAATCCTAGTCACTGTTTGACACGAGCTGCCACGGCTCTGACGCTCAGTGATACAAAAAATAAATAAATAAATAAAAATCCACATCGCTGTCAACATCAGCACAAACAACAAACATGAGGACATTGATTGTCAGTCAGGGATATGAATTATTCACGTGGCTGTTGTCTCCTCTGACACCTGCACACTCACTGCCACAGTCCTGTCACGTCACTGACATCAGTGTGAGTCTCCACCTGGAAATGAAACATTCATGTCCACGTCAGTGTCATGTGATTTCTGCATGAACGCAAATAATAATAGACGAGCCTTCGTGCTGTAGGTGGAGGGGATTTGAATTAAATGTGTGATATGTGACACGGATGAGACACTGCTGAATCAATGCTGTGGCACTTTCCATTCATACACATTAAAGGTGCAGTGCGTAAGATTTGATGACATACGGGTGAAGGTGCATGTTGTGTCCATCACCTCACCCTCTCACCCCTCTGAGCATGCGGGAGAACCTGTAGGTCGACTTCAGTCGTCATTAAAACTCAAAAGATGTTTAGTACGTCCACTCTGGGCCTCTGTAAAAACATGGCGGCCCCCGTAGAGAGGACCCACTCCTCGTGTAAACATAAATAAATGGGCTCATTTAAGGGTCATGGAAAAAAATAATACATTTAGGTGATCAAAAATTCACGAGTATGTAACTGTTTTGTACGAATTTTTAGAAGTGACAAAAATGACCGAAATCGTACACACTGCACCTTTAATACACAGTGTGGGCTCGGACACTCCCTGTTGTGGTCATAGTCATTAGCTTGCGTCCCCTTGGCTTTTCGTTCTCCTTGACACACGTCTGGGACTGGACTGGAGCGTCCTTGTTGCAAAGTGAATTGATTGGACGTGGCTCGGAAATAACCTGCGCTGGAATGAGGGCGAGGTTATGAAACCATTTCTAAGAGTTCCCCGGGGAACAGTGGCCTCAATAAGTGAGGGGGAACCAGCGGGACTCGTGGTCATCTGGAGCAATTCCAGCGAGTGGGCATGAGGAGTTTCGGGCGTCCAGAGAGAAGAGGAGAAGACGGCCATCGCAGCTGAAGGGTCAGAATGATTAAAGGGCCAGTGTTTAAGTTTCTGATAGATTCCAATTTATTGTTAGAAATTGAATGTGAAATAAGATAATAGACACAGGTTCAACGGTGATTTTTCAAATTGTATTTCTTATCACTCCTTTAATTCATTTTTAATGGAATGATCATCATTATTGTTGTAGTTGTTGTTGTTGTTGTTATCACTATTATTAATGTTGTTGTTTATTACCCATAGGTTTCTGCTGAGTGCTTATGGGACTCGTACTGGGCAGTTCACTCGTCGCCATCTTGCCGATGCCTGACTCCTCCTACTTCCTGGTTCATGCCAAAAGAGGCAGAGCACAGGTCGAGCACATGCACACCGTCACACGGAGAGATAACCAAGAGGATTCATTGTAAAGGACTCTGACTCATCGTTACACAAAACACACATTTCTTTAATGCGTGTGCATTGACATCGACCTTGGCTGTACACCGCGCAGGTTTTACATTAAACGTTGTATTTGGAAAAAAAAGTCAGCAATCAAAGATCAGTTAAGGAGAAGAAATATTATTCATAGTTTACTCACAATTTGTGAATGAGTTTAATTGAAGTGAAATTTGCTGATGGCAGGAATCACCAATCAGAGGAGACAAATAGTACAGGCAAGAGAGTCTCTCAGGTTTGGAATGTGCAGTGTAAACACACACACACACACACACACACACACACACACACACACACACACACACACACACACACACACACATACACAGAGAATCAGATGATATCTGACAGTAGTGTTTGTTTCAATTTCAAAAATCAGGTCACACCTCTACACAGCGGGGCACCTGACAGAAGAGGAGAGGAAACACACATCATTGACAAACCTCACATGCAGAGACACACACACACACACACACACACACACACACACACACAGGGAGCTGCCACCACAGAATTACTGGG
>JAFBJT010112307.1:66032-113746 GCA_016785325.1 Chascanopsetta lugubris
TCAGCAGAGACAAAACCAGAGGCAGCTGCCAGGACGTGTTGTCTCCACTCAGCATTTGGACTGAACTCGTGGAGAGAAGTCGTCAGCTCAGCTCTTTTAGCTCCAGCTTCACCAACCAGATGTCCAGAGATACACACACACACGCACTCACACACACACACAAACACACACACACATATACACACACACACTCCAACTCCAACACTGATTAAAAAATGCATGATTGCATTCGATGGATGGATGGAGCCTTATTCTCAATGGATGGCTGGATGGAGCTCCCTAATTCTTTGTGATTGAATGAATGGATGGACTCTGATTCTCAATGGATGGATGGATGGATTCATTGATGGATGGATTCGTTGAAGGAGCCTTGTACTCAATAAATGGATAATGGATGGAACCTTATTCTCAATGGATGGATGGACTCTGATTCTCAATGGATGGGTGGATGGAGCCTTATGGATGGACTGTGATTCTCAATGGATGGATGCATAGAAGGATGGATGGATGGATGGATGGATGGATGTGTGTGTGTTTAGATAGAACATCAGCTGTCAGCTTCTCAGTTCTCGACCTGTAGATGCAGAAACCCCCGTCCCCTCAGACTGATAAAAACTCTCTTCTTCTTCTTCTTCTTCTTCTTCTTCTTCTTCTTCTTCTTCTTCTTCTTCTTCTTCTTCTTCTTCTTCTTCTTCTTCTTCTTCTTCTTCTTCGTCTTCTTCTTCTTCTTCTTCCTATCATCATCATTATTATTAATGTTATGATAACCACAGCACAGACCTCATCATATATCATCCTCATACCCAGCCTGGGACCTCGTCCTCTCCCTCTCCCTCTCTCTCTCTCTCTCTCTCTCTCTCTCTCTCTCTCTCTCTCTCTCTCTCTCTCTCTCTCTCTCTCTCCATCAGCTCAGCCAATCAAACTTTACCTCCTCTCTTGGACGGAGGCTGATTCCTCTCCCTGTGACGGTGGAGGCCCTGCAGCTGTTCTGCAGAGATTAGTTGAATCCAGACTTCACACAGTTTTGTTTTACCCACAAGCCGCCGGCCTGGAGATTACTGATGAAACTGGCTTTTTAGATTCTTTATGAATCTTCATCGTTCTTGGAGCCAGAGCCAGTGTCTTTGATGTGGCTGCTCACTGATAACAGTTTAATATCTGCCGCCCCAAATCCCATTAGGGTCATCAGCATCATCATCTTCATCAGCATCATCATCTTCATCATCATCTTCATCAACAGCTTTATTAGCTTTATTCTCACCCTATACTCTCATCTTCATACTCATCACATCCCCTGACTCATCCTCATTTTCGTCATTATCCCCATTAGCCTCATCCTCACCTTTGACCTCATCCTAATCCTTATTCCCACCTTCATCCCAATCCACGTCCTCACCTTTGACCTCATCCTCATTCCCACCTTCATCCCAATCCACATCCTCATCCTCGACCTCAAACGATCTTCATCTGCACCCATATCCTCATCCTGTCCCCCTCTTCCTTCCTCATCCTCCTCATCCTCATCCACAGCCTCTCCTCTTCCTCCTCCCCCTCTTCATCATCACCACCATCCTCATCTGCATAATCTTCATAACCATAATCCTAATTCCCTCCCCCACCTCCTCCTCGCCCTCATTCTCATCCTTTACCCTCACCTCTTCATCATCCTCACCCTCATGCTCAACCCCACTCAAGTCCTCCGTCACCACATCCTTTCATCCTCATCCTCATCCCCTCACCTCCTTTCCTCAATACTTCATCCTCCATCCTTCTTTCCTTTCCCTGATTCCTCCTCATTCCTTAATTTCACATTTATTGCTCTCCGGGTAGGTGTAAACAAAATGGACGTGCTGGTGCAATAAAAAAGTAATATCCTCTCGGTACACACAGTCTCTAGCATGTCTGTTCGCTTCTGTCTGCCAGTAACCCCCCCCCCCCCTTCTTACACACACACACACACACACACACACACACACACACACACACACGTACACACATTCACATGTCACGTATGTGGTACGGGATGAGAGTTGGCATCATGCTGTTTTTTTACAAATGGCCGGTTGTCATGGCAACCCAGCATCAGCACCATAGCCCCCAGTGTTTCTCAGTGCCAGTGCGTCTTGCAGCCTCCGAGTCCAGAACAAAAGGCAAAGGAACAAATAAATGAACGAGGAGTTAAAAAAAAAAAAAACATAAAAAGGAGGCTTCAGAACTAATTCCAGTGGCGGCAGATTCTCCGCTCGCTCTGTCTGTCACGGTGGATTTGTGTGGGAAGGGGAGGAGCTTTGAAGATTAACTTAAAACAAGCACTCACACACACATTGACTGGCATCACTGACTATTCAACTCAGAAGTGCTCCCTCAAACCTCATTATACTCCCCCCCCCACCCCCAACCCCCCATTTACTGAGAGCATCCAGTCCCCAACAGTAGTTGGTATGGAAACAGTTCACTAAAGCTTTCACATCTGTCTTTTAATGAATCATTATGGGATGCTGCCGCCCCATTACTGTCACAACTTCCACGCCATGGCGGCGGGTTGCAAAGCACCATCAGTCACCCAGATCGCTGCGGGGTCGGCGGGGAGCGAGTGAACGGTGGCGATCATCATCCCCAGCTCCTCATATTTCACTGTCCCCTCCTTCATTTGCAAACTGATCACTGCCCCACGTGAAGACGCCCTCACTGCACACCTTCAATCATCCTCCGACAGGGGCGTGGAATAACAGGGGGTGGGCCCACAGGGTGGGGGGGGGGGGGGCCCCTTTCTGTCAATGTGGCATTTCACACGCTGTGAATTCCTAAATGGAAAAGCAATACAGCATCAATTTAAAAAAAAGCAAGAACGCCGAGGGTCTGAGTGAGGAGGGGGAGTGGCGCAGACACTGTGTTTTGATTCTGCGCGAAAAAGAGATCACAGCCATTTTATCAGTGGGAGAGGCCCGGGTCCCCACTGAGAGCTCTGCGCCTCCTGCCCATGATTCTCCTCTCATCTCGCTGACAAGGTACTAAACTGAAATGCAGAACAGAGGAGGATGGGTGAAGGATGGATGGATGCGAGGGAAGAGAAGAGCGAGCTTCAGGGAGCCAAACGAAGGGAATCGGGGAGCGGTAGTAGAGCTGGGGGCTGGGGGCGGGGGGGGGGGGGGGGCTGTTGAGGGGGCCGGGCCTTGGTGGGGGGGGGGGGGGGGGGGGGGGGGGGGGGGGGGGGGGGGGGGGACGCTTGTGATGGCGCCGAGCCTTCATGGGCGCCGGGCCCGGCTGAAGGATGCGGCCTGTAGGTGATGTGAGTTAGATCCGTCCCAGTAGCCGAGTCAGCAAGTGGTTATTGATCCGGTTTGTATTCATGGAGGCTGATGAATGACAGGAGGTTGTTCCCTCACCAGAGTCCGGAGAGGGAACCGTGAATGGACGCCAACCTTTTATTACAAACAGAGGAGATGGGAAGGATTGTAGGTGGGTGGCTGGGAGGGTAGATAGGTAAGGAGTTGGGTAGGTAGGAGGGTAGGTGGGTAAGAAGGTAGGTAGGTGGGTAGGAAAGAAGGAAGGAAGGTAGGGTTTAAAAATAACAGTGGGTTAAAGGGTGGATTCATTTTTACAAACAGGATGAAAGAGGACAAAGAGAGTGAAGATGTCCCCATCATCTTCATCATCATCATAGAGTAGAATATCTTTATGGTCATCGCAACATGTAGAGCAAAAATGAATTGTCGTCTTCAGTGAAAAGTTAAAATGATAAATAGAGAATAATTAACACTTCTCTAAAAGATAGAAATGATGACAACAAATAAAACACAATATAATCAGACACAGACCCACACACATCTACAGCAGAACAACGACAATCACTTGCAGTGCAGTTGACTGCGTGTGGAATCAGCAGCATCTCCTTCATCCTTCATCCTCATCCTCCTCATCCTCAGGAAATAATTCATCATCCTGTTTGAGGACAACATGGATGTTCTCTCCTGTCTGAGTCTGATCGTGAAGCTGAAATCTGACTGTGCTGCTGATCTGACACTTTAGATCCAAATTCTGTTGTTTCCATTGATTTGATTATGTGTATTTGTTTTGATGTGTTCATGTGACTAATTAATAATTCATCTGTGTATGTGTGTTGAACATGTTTTCTTTGTCTGGTTGAAACAACGAGACTCCTCTAACGGGTCTATTGTGTTGCACGGGGAGATCCGACGAAACTTTGGCAGTACACTACCACCTAGTGGTGATGAATGATGACCGCAGTACACATGCAAGCACTGAATAACAGGTGAGGTGTGTCCCTGCAGCAAGAGGCGTCGTGTTTGTTTGAGGGTCAAAGGTCAGACAGCATAGATACGATTGGTTGAGGATCGTGACAACAAACAAACTAGCTTACAACGTGGCTCCAGTTTGAAGTAAATGCGAGCAAAATCAAAACATAACGGTATTGTACTGGTCCCCTGCCAATGACGTTGTATTTCTTTGCTGCAGCGCCCTCGTGTGGTGACAAGGTCTCTGGCTTGCTGCAGTTTCCATGGGAGGAGCAGGTGATGGTGAAATGATGGTACAACACACCGGAGAGCAGGTCTGTACCGGAAACTACTTGGTGTCATTTTCAAAATAAAAGCAGCAGGCTTGCACTCGTCCTTTGAAGTGTTTAGCTCGTTTGAAAAATATTGTTTAGAATGGTATGGTAATGATTTTTTAAAATTGTATTTAGTCTTTTTATGAGATTTTTTGGAAACATGCTATTTTATCATCATTATTATTATTATTATTATTATTATTATTATTATTATTATTATTATTATTATTATTATTATTATTATTATTATCTATTGACTCCTCTATTGATATCTCTTTGAGATCTAAGATATGACATTAATCGACTGTTATTTTTAAACACTCTTTATTATTTTTTCAAACTGATATTTTAAGGTAAAATATATAAACTACAAATAGCCCCTTTTCATTTACTCATCAATCATAATGCTAGTCCCGCCTTTATTTTGAAAGTTAATAACAGGAAGTTACCCCACGTGGTAGTGGAGGTTCATTTGTGTGTGTGTGTGTGTGTGTGTGTGTAGTGATGAGCGAACACCGGTGCAGGCTGCGGACGCACAGGACGCGGCCTGATCCTTTGAATGAAAGACTCGTGTTTACTCATGTTTAAGGCTGGTGTGTACAGAGTATGTATGTGTGTGTGTGTGTGTTTATTGTAGAGAGTGTGTGTTGTGTTTGAGGAGACGATGCTGACCGACACGACTGTGGAGGAGGAATTTGAGATCAAGGAGGAGGAACCGTGGTACGACCGGCAGGACCTGGAACATGGTACAGTCTGACCACTCTTTGTGTCTGAGCTTTAACTGATCACCAGTAATCGATATCAATCGACCAAGATCGAACAGGACCATTTCCATGTCATTAATTTAACGTCCTGGTTTAAACTCACCGTCAAAACCAATTGGCGCTCAGGTGCTTTAATTTGAAGGTTGCTATTGTCTGAAATAGTGATAATGAATATTGGTAATAAGGGTGATGGGCCTATCGATTGGTTGATTGGTTGATTCGTCTGCACAAGGAGGTGAAGCAGCTGAACAGGGCTGCATAGAAAAAGCAGAAGTCAGCAGGACTCTCCTGCGGCAAGGAGGAGAAATGACATGGTTTCACTTTATTCGTTCCTTATCTAGATATTCACATTCATTCAAATATTAAAATCAATCACCTTTTAATGTTTTGCATATTTTGTAACTGTCACAAATGAAGTGCAATGGGCCTTTAAACATGTGGATGCGACACTCGAGAAATGACCTTAAGCATGAATGACCTGTGACGGTGAATCAACCTTGTGCCACGGACAGTGGTTGATTACCGGCTGACCGGATTCGTGCCAGCAACTGCAACAACAGCCACATAGTGTTTTATGAATCTGCCTGTGCAGCAGCAGCAGCAGCAGCATTGTCTGCCATGTGTGCTCAGTAATGGGGAGGGGAGGGGGGAGGGGGGGCTGACTTGTGACCCCTGAGCACTGAAACACTGACTGTGTGGTGGGTTCATGTGTCCCCCTGCAGACCTGCAGCTGGCGGCCGAGCTGGGGAAGACGCTGCTGGAGAGGAACCGGGAGCTGGAGCAGGGTCTGCAGCAGATGTACAGCAACAACCAGGAGCAGCTGCAGGAGATCGAGGTCAGTATACAGAGAATGATAATAATAATGATGATAATAATAATAATAATAATAATAATAATAATAATGATAACGGTAGTAGTTATTGTAAAAAAGATAAAAGTAATAATAGTTCAATAACAATAGTATCTGGCCCCAGTTGCCTGATCACCATTGGGTCCTTGCCCTCCAGCCTGGGTCCTACAGTCTATATACATGGGGCGAAGCTCTCGTTAGAACAATGTGGGACTGTCATTAAGATGGCTAGCTCGGGAATGGAGTACCGCCTTCGCTAGCCATAGGACTCCGTTGTGGGTTGGAGATTGGGCGTTGTCATGGCAACCTGTTACCTGTAGTGCTGACTTTAGCCAGTCATTCGTTTGCAGACTATGTTTCCGAGCTCTTACACAGTTTCTGCTGCAGGAGAGTGAGCTAGCTAAAAGCTGTCGTCCGTGCTCGGGAACGTATGCTAACGCTATGCGTGCCGCATGATCGGTGCCATTTTCTGAGCAAAGAACAACCCGAGTCACTCGTCATCATATCTGGCCGCCGATAGAGAGATCTGGGTACGCTGGGGGAATGTCAGACATGTTAGGTTTTTTTTTTGGCATAGTGCACCTTTAATGCTTCATATACATTTAGAGAGGAACATCACTGTTTTCTCTCTGTTGTCCTGGGTTCACATTGAGAAACTACAGAAAGTCCACATCAGCTCCTCCTTCTCTGTCTCTCACACAGGAAGTCCCACTTTTCATTAGCCTGAGTGGGCTCAGTGGGCGGAGCCAGGCAGTAAATCCCCTCCCTGCATGTCACACACACTGTTAATCTCTGTAAGACCTGTGACTGGGCCGTGCTGTCTCATGCAGGATCTGGCCCGTGTTGCATTTACGCACAGAGAAAATACAAACTAACCTCTTAAACTCTGACTGCGGGTTCATGTCTCACTCGTTACTCATTGACCGGCGGAGCTTTGTTGACGGCCGTGCAGTGTGTTATTCGCTGTGTGTTGTTTCCCCCAGGTTGTGAGACTGAAGGTTCAAGGTGTCCTGGCTGCTGCAGCTGATTAGATAAAAGTCTGATAAAGACACTGATGGAGCTTCCAAGAGGCATTCAGGTGTCACCGGGAAATTAGAGCTTTTGTTACTCGGCCGAAAGAAAATGTCTGACTATTACCTAACATACCTAAAAAAAGAGACGGTAATGATGAAATGGGATTTGAAGACGGTCGGTTATCATGTCATTGATTTCATTGATTTCTTTTAATTAACCCTTTAAGAGGAGGTGGGACTTTAATACATAATTTCTCATTCATTTTTATTCATTAATTTGTATTCAATTTATTGTGGGGATTATTTCATGTCACACTCTGTCATACAACATGATCATCTATGTTTGTTTTGACTCTTTTAATTCAAACCTTTTAACATCAACCTACTTAGTATTGAAGGGTAATTACCAAAGGCTGGTTGTCCTCTTTATCACCATGTTGCATAATACATGAAACATGAATGGAGATCTGATGAACGTCTGATGAACAGACGTGCACCATGTACACAGATCCTTTCTGTTGACATTAAGAGCAGGTGAAAAATATACATAGACAAAGTTTGACAGAATATTCTTTTCAAGAGTTTACAACTAACAATTATTATCAAAATCAGCTAAACTTTCAATTAATTTTTCAATTAATTTCATAAAGACAAAAGCATCATTTTCTCATTTCCTGCAGTTCAATTTAAAACCATGTAATTTGTATGTTTTATGCATCACTATCTTATCTAATTATTGTTGATATAAAATCACAAAAAAACAAAAAAGTGATTTTAAAGAAAGTGGATTCACTCCCTTACGTTCACACCTGGTGTCAGTTGTTTTTGTGGCGCTCGGCCAGGCAACAGACAAAACAGCAGTGACTGTAAGTCATGTTCAACATCCATGATGCTCAGCATCTCCTCCTCCTCTCCTCCCCTCAGCACCTGACGAAGCAGGTGGACCTCCTCCGCCAGGTCAACGACCAGCACGCCAAAGTGTACGAGCAGCTGGACGCCTCGGCCAGAGAGCTGGAGCAGAGCAACCACAAGCTGGTGGTGGACAACAGGACGGGCCAGCAGAGGATCCAAGGGTGAGGCTGGAGGACACGTGATCGGGACTGTGACGGACGTCTGTGGTTGTCCGGGTTGGGTGGAGGAGGTGACGGAGCTGCGTGTGTGTCTCGCACTATAGAGTTTGTGTATTAATTCTGTGTGTGTGTGTGTGTGTGCGCAGGCTGACGGAGACGGTGGAGCTGCTGCACGCGCAGGTGGAGGAGCTGCAGCGCCGCGTGGAGGAGCTGAAGCTCAGGCCTCAGAGGCCTGAGCACAGGGAGGGCTGGTCGGGACGCAGCAGCCAGAGTGTGTCCTGTCTGAAGGAGCTGCAGAACACTGTCAGGTGAGGACACACACACATGGAATGAATACACAACCTCTCTAATGATTTTTTTCACAAAGGTAAACACAATTTTAAGAGACACTTTTAAAGGTGCAGTGTGTAAGATTTGGTGACATCTAGAGATGAAGTTGCATCTTGTATCCATCACCTCACCCTTCTGAACATGCAGGAGAACCTATGGTTGAGCTCTGTTGTTATTAGAATTCAAAATATGTTTAGTACTTCCACTTTTACTCCTGTAAAAAAACATGGCTGCCCCTGTAGAGAGGACCCCCCCTCGTTACGTCAATATATATTAATGGGCTCATATAAGGATCATGGGGGGGGGGGGGGGGGGGGGGGGGTGGGGGGGGGGGGGGGGGGGGGGGGTAAAAGATCCAGATGCTCATAAATTCATGAAAATGACAGTATATGCAATTGTTTTATAATATATATATAAACGGACCCTAGCGCTCTTTGTAAACATCAAAGAATGGAAAGAGTGACTCCTCCTCCTCGGCTCCGGCTCCGGCTCCTCTGCAGGTGTGATAATCCTGCTAGCTGGCCCTCGGCCCACATCTGCCACCCAGGAACCTGAATGTGTCATGCTGCCTTCACTTGGTCTTGAACCACCACTTGTTTATTCACTGTCAGACCTTAGCGTTCGTGCGTGTGTGTGTGTGTGTGTGTGTGGTTGTGTGTGGTTGTGGTTGTGTAATCCTGTTGGGAGTCGCACCATCAGAAACATTCAGGTCAGGTGAATGAAATCTCAGTGACGAGGCAGAGTCACGGTGTGAAAGTCGGAGCCCAGGATGTTGAAAGGAGGGAGGTCAAAGTCTGAGGTGGTGGCGGTGGTGTGTGTGTGTGTGTGTGTGTGTGGGGGGGGGGGGGGGGGGGGGGGGGGGGGGGGGGGGGGGGGGGGTGAATGAATGAATATTTCCCTGTATCTCTCTGAGGCTGTAAATGAGTCGTCAGCTGATTTCTAATCACTTGGCTCCCACTGATACATTTTCCTTTCCCTTGCTTTCATTTGCTCCCTCCGTCCTTTTACATCTTCAAACAAGCATCATCGTACTTGGGGCACTTACTGTACTTATAGCAGAAATAAGTACAATAGTAAACTGTACATACAGGATTTTGTCCAAACAAATTATAAAATGTTGAAAAATCCAAAACAAGATAAATAAAGTAACAGGATATTTATATAGATGGGAGGATGGATACGGAAGGTACGAAGGTAGGTGGACGGTTGGGTAGGTTAGATAAATAAATGTATAAATAAATAAATAGGTAGGTAGGTAACTATAGGTAGGTTAGATCGATACATAAATAAATAAATGGATGGATACATAAATGAATTCATCAAAATAATAAATACATAAATGCTGTGATGGATTTGTTGATAGATTGTCTGTCTACTTAAAGCCTTAATGACTAACACTTTAATAGGATCCATCCTGTGGATAGATCCAATCAGTGAACGAGTGTGATGTTGTCCACTGACAATGAGTCATTGGTGTGTGTGTGAACAGGTACCAGTGCAACTCCGATGAGCCCTCTGAGGCCTCTGACACGTCGTGGCGTGAGGAGGAGCAGGAGTCGCTGCGTCAGTCCCTGCGCGCTCTGCAGACGCAGTTCGCCAACGAGCGCGCCCGTAGGGAGGAGGCGGTGCGGGAGGCGGAGCTGCTCGCCGGAGAGAACGCGGCTCTGGAGCAGCAGCTGACCCGGATGGAGGGATGCCAGGTGTGTACCTCTCTCCTCTGTGTGTGTGAACTTTGTGAACTTACAGTAAATAAGAATAAATAAACGTGCTGAAAGTAGAATACTGATTGAAGTTAGAAAACCTTGTGTTCATCCTACCTGGTTTCTCTGCATTGAAGATTTTATTCCCAAAATTCCCTTTATTACTGTTCAGATGTGTAGCTTTTAAATCCGAATGACAGACCAACGTTGTGTTATTTCTTTCTATTATATATATATATATATATATATATATATATATATATATATATAATATATATATATATCACTGCTTTTCAAAATAAAAGCTCCATAATTCAGTATTGCAATGACACATTGCAACAGCAAAACAAATGTTGTGCTTTTACTTTTGTAGGCACATTTAACCTCTAAGGAGAGGTTTAATGAATGTTGTTGCTATAACGGAGATCAGCTCTTATGAGTGTGTGTCTCAAGTATGGTGGAATAAAATAGGTGAGGGTTATCGGAGTTTAGTTTGACTCTGTTTGCAGAGTGACTGCTAAGCCCCACCCTTCGATTTGTATCTATATTGAACAAATCACATGTTGAAATTGCACCAAATTTAATACAGCACCTACAAGGGCCCTCAACTCTTTACGCGCCAAATCTGAAGTTTGTATGACAAACACTTTGTGAGTCACAGGGTCCATATACAGACACGTCTTTATGAAATCATCATATTCTCCTCTCAGGCCCGAGTGCTGGAGCTGGAGCGTGAAGCTGAAGAGCTTCACCAGCTCTGGAGGTCACAGCCCCCCACCAGAGCTTCCAGGCCGGACTCGGTCATCCACGACTCCCTGCTCCTCCACCCAGAGGAGGAGAGTGAGGCGGATGCCGCTGCCGCCGCAGACAGGGGCCCCTGGGTGCTGAAGAGGCCGACGTCGGACTTTCCAGACAGAATCTACGACCACGATTGCTCCTGCGTGCGTCGGGCCGAGGTGGTGAAGTACCGCGGCATCTCGCTGCTCAACGAGGTCGACGCCCAATACAGTGCCTTGCAGGTGAAGTACGACGAGCTGCTGCGGCGCTGCCACGCGGGGGCGCAGGGCGCCGACGAGGACGGGCCCAGCAGCAAGTCGGTCCAGACGCCGTCCCTCGCCGTGGCCGGCCTGGACTTCGAGGACGACTTCCACCAGCCGGAGTACAAGGAACTTTTTCGGGAAATCTTCTCCCGTATTCGCAAAACCAAAGAGGACCTGATTGAAAACAGGGGGGGATCCTCGGCAGGCGACGCGCTGCCTGTTTTGTATTAGACGCTTCTGATGGTCTTCCACTCGCACCACGGACTCCTGAAGACTTTGTCCACAGCTCAGTGGGTTTTTTCGCGGAATTGCCAGACGTGAGGAGTGACGCAGGAAGAGGACGACCGGCCTTTAGCACAAAAACACCAGAGGCCTCGTGCCTCGTGCTGCTGTCGCCACCATGCAGTCGCTCTACCTCACCGTGCACGCACACACACCAACACTCTGTGGGCAGCTTCTAACGTCGCCTCTTTATACGCTGCATCTTTACTGCTGTCTTTCACAGCCGCTGGACTTCCTGCCTTTTTCAAATTCACGTGAAAGGTTCCTGGAAAAGATTTGTTTGGTGCTAATTACAGAAAAAAATGAGACTTGAATCACACTTATTTATGATATAACATATTTAAAAAGATTTCTGTTTGATTTATCTATTTATTAGTTTAATTGAATACGAAATTCACCGGTTAGTACAAAATATGCAAGAAATTGTTACATTTTCTCAGAAATACTCAATACAAAAAAATTCAATTTCCTTCTTTTACTTTACTGTTGCAGATTAGTATTTTCTTGGTTTACCAATGATCAATTTAATGATAATACATAATAAAAATTAATACAAGTAATACAAGATAATCTATCTTCATCAATGAAATTGTAAAGTTATTTTTAAAAAGTTAGGAAATACAAAATAAGTATGCTTGCTTTGGTTTGACAAACACACATATAAATGTAAAAGGTAAAATGTTAGTGATAAAACAGTGGGGAAAAAAGAAAATTGAAATTGAAAATTATATTATAAAAAAAGGAAAAAGGTATCTTCTTATTAGAGACAATCAAACCTGATCATTTTTCAGTATTTCTGGGAAAGAGAATTAATTTACAATGTAATATACAATTCAAGCTCTTAAAACATAAACTCTACTCTCACACCTTCAGGCTGTTTTCTCTGAAATGTTGTACCAAGTATCCAGGAAACATTATTCAGGTAGTTCCAGATGTGTAAACAGGTGTTCTCCTCTTGTTTCTGCTCCGTTTTATCTACTGATCTGTGGACGAATGTTAACCTTTAAATCATTTTTCCTCTTTGCAACTATTGAAAAGAATCGTAGGCGTGTTGTTGATAGTTCAGCCTGCGAGGATCATGATCGTGTTAAACTGATAATATATCGATGAAGGAATGATGTCATCAGAAGTTAGTGATTTTAAGTGCTGGAATAAAGATTTTGTAACTGTAAAAAACCAACCTGATGATTACTGTATATTAGGGTTAGGTAATGCGACTGAACGTTAACTAAAAGGGAAGTTCTGCAGTGTACCAAAATCAAATAATGATAATAATGTACATAATGATAATGTGGTGGTATCCTCATATATTCTCCACAGGATGCCTGTGTGTGTGTGTTTGTTTTCCAGCAGCTTCACACGTTTGTTGACGTCCTGTTGAGCCCCGTTAAGATGCACTTTAGAACCGCACAGGCTTTATATATTTCTCCCATGTGTAGTTGATGCTGAGCTGCAGAATGTATGTACCTGTATGTATGTATGTGCTTTTGACCTGTTTCATGATTGGACCTAAAAGTTACTGTCATTGCTCTTGAGTCTGAGTCATAAAACAAGAAGGAACCGCAGCCATGTCTTCTTTTTCCATTGTTTTAAAGTTAGGAATGAATCCTTAAAATTGTGCGAGTAAGGTTCGATAATCTACAGTATATTTATAAGGACAGCAAATAGATTAAGAGGTAAATACATGTTGCATGAGTTTAACGTCACCACCACGGAATACGGGCTAATGACGTGTGATGTCAACTCCGTTAGCCATCTGCTAGCGACCAACTTTTTAAGGTGTTTAAAGACCTCAAAATTCAAGAGTGAGCTATTAGTAATATCTTCAACCTAACTCTAATCTTAGAATCTTGGTTGATCAATCGGTTTTCATGCAGTTTGCATTATCCGATTTCGAGTTAGCTAACACTAGTTGCAGCTTGCACAGCTCCTACCCAAACCACTTCTATTTATGTGGAGGTTTGTGAGCTCGCTGCCGCTCATTACCGCCACCACCTGGACTGGAGTGCAAAGTACAATGTGCAACAAAAATGCAATTGGACAGTGAGCGGGTTAGGAGCCCTGCCTCCCACCAAAAACAGCCTCATGAATATAGGATGCAGTTTGTACGATTTAGTGACATCTAGTGATCAAGTTTTGTGTTAATACCCCCCCCAAATAGTTTGTATTCCATTTCAGCCAATTCAAATGGAATGAATATAACTTTACAAACTAGAACATTTAATACATACTATAATATTGTTAATATATTAACAAATATATAAAAGGTATGTATGTTACACTATTATACAATACCAACAGCAAAATAATACTTCACACAGACCGACATGTATTGATGTTTATTGAGCAAAGTAACAAACCGTTGAAAAAAAAAATACAACTGCTATTTGCTGATGTACAAATTGTAGATTTAGCCAAACAGCAACATAACTGCTCAGGTTTAAAGGCTTCCACTGAAATATTCCTTTACTTTAACATGTGAGCAGGCGGGGGTTTGTGAGGCAGAGGCACTTTAGATGTAGGCTCGAGATAGCAGCACATGGTGAAACACCAGCGGTGGTAACAATGTTCTCTGTTTGAACATCACAGATTGTAATTAAATTCCCAACCTGATTAATGACAAATCAACCTCATTGCTTCTTCATTGTCTCTCATCAGAGTTCACTCGCTCACTCCAGTTTCAATCACAAAAGAAAATGAAATCTGCCCATTCAAACCAAGACACACAACTTTCCAGACTGAATATCTGACTGAACCGCCCTGTAGCTTTCACATAACTAAATGTGGTTACATCATCCATGCTTTAAAAGTACAGTGTGTATGATTTAGTGACATCTGGTGGAAAAGATTCATATTGCAGCTGACCTCACCCTTAAATCGCAGCGTGTTGGAGAACCTGTGGTAGCCTTCCGTTATCACTTCACTCAAAATGTGTAGAGACTGTCATGATGTTGCAACATGGCCGCCTCTGTGCAGAGGACCTACTCCAAATATAACTAGGAAGGGGCGGGCTACTTGTTGGGTGATGAAATGAACAATGTTTGATCAATTTATAATTCAGTTTCTGCCCATCCAAATCTTACACACTAAACCCATTACATTCCAGGCTTTCCACGTCCATGACATTGATCAAAGGGGAGGGAAGTTAGTAGATAAAAATATATATATTAGGCTTTATTTATTTTTCTACCCACGAGGCCTCAAGCAATGTTTGATGCTGACAAAGGAAAACAACTGCAGCACTGAGTGATGGATGGTTTCCATGGCAACCCCATTCCCATTTGGTAAAACTCAAATAATCACTCAGGATTCATCAGTTGGGTCATCAATCAAAAAAAAAAAAATACAACTGATATCAGGCTATTTTCTTCATTGTTGTCTGTTTGTAGTTTCCTATCAGGTTCTTCAGCCAAGGAGCTTAAGTCTGTGGTCACAGGGCTCGCGCTGAAAAGTAAGCAAGAAACTAAGAAATGTGAAGAGCTTCGTGTTCTGAGCAGAGCAGACAGCTGACGTCGTTGTCCTCTGGTCAGTCGGTCAGTTGACTGTGCCCCCCATCTCAGACTAAACTGTGATTGGCTCTCGTCTCTCTGGCTGCCCTCCCACGAGACACCCCGAGGAGAGGATTTGATTGGCTGTCAAGTGACCACAGGGGGAGGGGCGGGATGTCAGCGTCAAGACTGATAGGTTCCCTTGAGGTACCACATCCCTGCGTTGCTGATGCAACACTCCTGTGAAAAGAGAGGGTAGGTTACGTGTGGGACAAAAACAAACAAATGTTTACATTAAGACAGCGATCTCACCTTGAGCAGCCGGTCGATGTCCGTTTTAGGAACGTCGCCATATTCCTGTGCCAATCGCACTTGAATCATGTTCCTCCTGATACGGTAATTCTTTGCAAACAGCTCATACAAGAGTCGACGGTGCTGCAAACAAAACGTATAGGTTTGCACAAACACATTTGAAAAACATTCGAGCAAAGTAAAAAAAGGTGGAGATTAGGATTCCAGAAAAAGTAAGCAGAGTGTATCAAATGTGTATCACAGTTGTTGTTAGGGACAACGACGCTCTTAAGACAGCTTGATTTAATGATGGCTATCAGAATGTGAAGAGGGTTTGAACTGACCAAGAAAAAAAGCTGTTTTTGAAACCAATTACAAAGTCCACCTTTCACTTCCTCACTAGAGTTATGAGATGATATTAATGTTCCAATGCCAGTTTGTTGAATTTGAAGCCGGAGACAAACATGAGATACAACAAACCAATAACGGAGCGGACTGAAAGCTGCCCTGTGTGGTTTCTGAAATTCATGTGAAAGTCAGTGGCAAGCGTTGTGACGTGGAGCCGTGTGCACAGGAAGAGGATGTTGCGACATAAGGGCGTTTACCTTGTCGAAGTCATCTCCGCTTTCCCATAAACCAAACACCTTCTGTTCATCAGAGGCTGCTGAGGTCTGAGCAGGAAACTGTAGTCAGAGAAGAAAAGCCAAAGTAAGAAGAGCAGTTACATAAGGACTATCGAGTGTATGCAGCTGCCTTTCACCTCGTCCTAGGCAAACCTATAGTCGCCTTCATTTATCAATGACACTCAAAAGCTGTTTAGTTTGTCCCCTCGGGGCCACTGTAAAAACATAATGGTGCAACCTGGCAGCCATGTTGCTATTATCGTCCATGGATTCATAAAAGCAGTGACATCATTTCATATTCCATTTCTGCTACTGTAAATAAAAACAATTTCACCTAAATCTTACACAATACACATTAAAAAATGAGAAACGATGAAATCTTTTCTCCCCTCTCCTAATTTGACTCATCAACCGCCAGACAACTCCCACACAAACAAGATTAAACCAGGCTTAACCCTCCAGACACGACCATCCGACTAAAAACTGATAATACTATATATATACTATAATACCTCCGACATGCACATAATATAGTTCACAGTGACATGGAGGGGGAAGTTATCTGACTCCAGATCTGCTTGCATTTGCGAGCAACCTCCCAGATTAACCACCTCCCTCAGTGGTAATGAGCTTTGCTTCCTGGGCCAATAATCTGTTGTGTAATATAGATGGCACCGGGCCATTGCCTCCCTTACAGCGGGCAGAAATCCTCTCACGTCAAAGATAGAGACGGAATAAGACCTAAGCTCGGACAGGGCCGGTCCTGGCAGGGGGAGGATGGGGCAGAGAGCGAGACGATCCCAACACCATACCAGGAAGTACGCTCAGACCACTACGACTAAATAAAGGAAACAAAGAACCTTCCTCCTTCAAGCCCAGAGGGCACAGCGGGTATCGGGTGGATTCTGAGCAGAACCTGAGAACCACCTTGCTCCAGAGCACCTTTTCCTTCACAGGCGGCAAAAACGCTCCCACAGAAATCGACCGTTAATGTCGTTACTTGCCGGGAGAAAACCGATAGCAGCGGCTGAGTGAGGGAAGAGAACAGCCTTTTCTAATCCCAAAACAAAGGGGACATGTAATCTGTGCACGGCAAAACTTGACAGGCTGGTGAAACAGGGGAGCACTTCATTCCGCTTCCTCCTGGATGAAGGTTTTGAATGGATTCAAATAGGATCGAGTGTAACTACGGGCGATTGACAGTTTTAGTCAGAATCTCAGTCTGCATGTTGACGTTTTTCCTGCTTTACATTTCACAGCATCACAGCATGTGAGAACAGCAGTTGTGGTCACCGCACCGACGAATGTGTCTTCCTGTTGATCTTTGCGACCTCTATTGAATTTGTCATGGACCCAATGCACTACGTTCATCCTCCAAACTCCAAGATAAATTAGAGGGAGCCTCTAAGCTGGTGTTCGAGAATGTCCAGCGGGAGACGGCTAATTCAGGGTGCGACAGTCCAATCACAACCGGCTGAGGCCATCTCCTGCTGGACCAGACTGTAGACCAGATGATGAGAATAAGCGGAAACAAAGCTTAAAAAAAATAAATACAGGGACCAGAGGAAGGAGCCGGAATGCAGCGACAGTGGGCTATTTTTAAAAAGTTGGTCCTTTTACAGCCGGTGACGATAATGACGTAGCTCTGCCTTGGCTCCATGCCAAAAGAAAAAACAAAACAGACTCTTCGGGAGGTGCCAGAGTTGAGCAACCAAGCACGACACAAGCACCAGCACAGAACTAGCACTGGGACCAGTCCAGTGGAAAAAACGGGGGTAACATCCAACAACCTTGCCAGCCCACGACTCTCCTCCTGGCCTGAATACTCACAGGCACCATGATGGGTTTGCAGTGGCAGAGCAGCATGGCGTCCTGCAGCATGTGGTCGGACACCGAGTGGAAGACGTCCCATCCTGTCGGCATGGAAGCCAGGTGGAGGTTGAACAGCCTCTTGAGCTCGTTCAGCGTCAGTACAAAATGCTTCCTGAAAGTCTTGGTGACAAAGTCTAGCAGCTCCGGGGACGGCGCGCTGCCGTTAGCGTGGTCCAAGTTGGGGGAGGTGGCGCTGGGGTAGCCGTTCACGGAACCGTTGGGGAGGGAGGAGGAGGAGGAGGGGGGCGGCGGCGAGGTGTCCATGGGCTCGTGCTCCTGTTTGAGGGGGCAGCCGCCTGCTGCCCGTCTGGCGTCGAGGTCCTTCTGGAGGGACGCCTGCTTTTCTTGCGCTCGCTCCTGAGCCATTTTCAGTCGCTCCTCGCCGCTGACGTGAATGGGCTCTGGAAACACACACCACGTTAAAGGAAGCACTGCTGAATAATTAGCACCATGTTTTGGCTTTTACAAATGGGGAGAGGGCGCACACCTGGTTGAGCAGAATTCTTTGGCATGAAATCTTCTTTCGAGAAGTTAAAGACCTTTTCCAACCTTTTAAAAAGAAGACGAGATTGGTATCAATAAGTAATCAGTTATCCTCCAAGAGAAACGTGTCATTATTCTGTAGCTCCTCCCACTGCTGCGTACTTGCTCTGGATGCCGAGCCACAGCATGTGTTGGCGGTGGGCGATATCTGGGTGTTTCTTAATGAATTCGGAATCGGTCGGCAGCATGAACTCCCAGCCCCTGTTGATCCGGGGAGAAGCCACGTGCTCCAGGAACTCCTTCACATCCTCCGGAGGAAGCTGAGGCAGACGGAGGGAAGGAAGAGCTTGTTAGTCCTGTTCACCTGAGTGAGCTGCAACAAGCCACGCCTCAGGGAGCAATAACGAAGAGGAGTAAACAGAGCTGCTTGAGTTCATATTGCGTTAAAATCACATGGACAGTAACTCGATTTAAAGGTACAGCATGAAACGTTTTTGGCAGAAATTAAATGCAAACAAAATGTGATGTGATGATTCTTACTTTGATGATGGATGTAATTTCCTTCCTCATCACAGTGCGCTCCAGAGTAAACCTCCACATCTGCAACAAAACCCCGAGACACATTCAAATCAACAATAAAAACAATAACCAAACGTATATCTTAGGTTCTGGTTGAATTTCAACTTCCAAGTTAAAGGTTGAATAATAAATAAAGAGTGATGATGGCTTACCACAAAGTCTCTGCCCCGACAGAGAACTTCAGCAGGGACTCCGCTGTGAGGACTGCAGGTGTTTTTAGGATATAGAACATCACTGTAGAACACAAAATAACACTGAGTTACAATAGGACTACATTACATCTGGAAATGTGGCAGTAGTTACTGGTTTATGTTGTAAAGCTTTAAATCATGATTTTGAATTCTACATATAACCTGTTTTCAATGACATATTGAATGTCTTCATATTTAACTTCCATGTACAGACGAAAGGATTCTGCGTCTCGAAGCTGCTCCGTCTCACCTCTTAACAACCCAGTTTCCCTGGACCAGCAGCGCCACCTGCTGGATGCAGCGCAACACTGCGGTTGAGTCTGTGCCAGAGGCGAGGAGGCCCATGAGGTTTGCAAATGGCATGACCTTGACTGGAAAAGTGAGAGGATGTGAGAGGAAAGGCGAGAAACCATTGAGCTAAAGGGACAGTGTGCAGTATTTTCCTGAATGCACAGACTCATAAGTAATCACCATTATTTTTGATGAGAGACTACAAGTGTGTTTATCTATGGGGACGATGCTCTGCACAAACATCAAGTTCTACGAGTGATGTTGGGCAGAGGAGGAGGGGCCAACTTTGACATATCGTACATGCTATTCCTTTAAACTGTGCAAATCTTATGTAGAGAGCTGATTAACTGGGCAGTCATTCAAAGAACTTTGCATTTGATGATATCAAGAGTTTCTCATGAGTGTGGCAGATGCTCTGTCGCCCCATATGGGACAAACCGAAACAACATGGGAAACGTCAACAGATTTTGTAGCAGATCAGCACTTTCAAATAACGTCTCTATGGCAAGACATGTCCTTCTCTTTCTGCCGTCTTGAAACATCTTAAACCAGTTTCAAAATGTCAACTTACCGTTTTTCATCAGCGTCTTGACTTGCTCTCCCAGCGGCAGAGTGCGCAGCTGAGCCATGGAGAGCACATTACTGGGACCGACAGGTTTTACACTGACAAGGAAAAACAGGAAATGAGAGTCAGGGTCGATTTCCCCCAAGACATCAACATCAGTTTTCAATTAGTGCTATTTTTATGAAAGCTTAACGTACACTTTCTCCTCCGCCAGCATGGGCATCAGCATGGCCAGGTACTCCCTGAGTTAAGAGAAGGAGTTAGTGAGGGGGAGTTTGTTAGCGCTAATAAAAAAAACATTATGTCGTAGACTGAGTCTAATTTTCCTTTAGTCAAAGTAATGATATGCTTTCAGACTCACTTGGGAGTTTTGACCAGTTCAGAGTTCTGCGAGGCATCTACAGACTGACAGAAGAGGTACTGTCTCTCATGCTCTGAGCGACTGTCCTGTTTTCAAATGACACAAGAAGAAAAACAATTGGACATGTTTATACTGACAACAATATAAGATCATTTCAGACAAGAATGTATTGATACGGGGTACTTACAGCTTTTTCAAAATTACATTTGAAGCACTTAAAAGTACAAATAGTACATATTAGATTACCAATCGCTCATTTGTGCACCCCCTACCTTGACACCGTGGTAGTGCAGGTGGATCCAGGGCTCCTCCGCCTGCTTCTTCTGGAGGAATTCGTAGGACTGGATCCGCCTCTGTCGGGCCTGTTCTGACTCAGGGCGAGCAAACCTCACCTGGAGAAGAACACAGGCATGAAAACTCAGAAATGTTCAGCACTCATCGCAGAGCGCTTGTGGGTTAAGTGAGCGAGTTCTCACAGTGATGGCCTTGGCTTCTTCCTCAGCTTCATCCTGGGAGGAATCTCCACCTGCTCACAGAGGAAAGAGGTCTTGAGACAGTCATCACACATTGATCAGACTTTTCAGAAGGCGGGCACTTTTAAATCCAATATTGATTGTTTTTGCCTTGTTTTGATTTGGAACACAAAGTGCATTTTTAAAAGGTATAGAAGGGGACGGGTGGGGTGAGTAGAATAAGAAATCACTCAATTCTACACAATGTACCTTTAAAAGAAATACTTTTGAAAAACCTTCACCTTCGTTGGCTGCCTCCCTCTCCCTGGTTTTATTGTCAGCCTTGTCCAGGTAAGAGAAGCTCGGCCTCATCTGAAGGATTCCTGTCAGAGGTGTGACGTGAAGCTCGCCTGTGAAAATAATAATCCTGTTAGTGGTCAGAAATATCCCCTTCGATTTCAGAACTGTGTCAGCCAGGTTGACTAAGTATGTTTTCCTGAACCTAACACAGAGTAAACTCAAGGAGTGTAATCAAAAGATAAGAATGAAGCAATGATAACAGTTCAAATGGACTGTGAACATATGAGTGACCTTTGTGTATTTACATGAGCAGCATTTTAGTCAGAGCAATCAAAACACAAGCACTGAGCCACAGAAACACAGGCGATTAGATCGGACCTTTGCGAAACACGGCAGCAGCGTATCTGGAGGTGTTGGTGGTGGCTTGGATGGAGGAGAAGGTCTGTTTGTCCATCATTTTCCTGAGGAGGGAAAAATTAAATGTTTCAACTTTTAAAACAACCAATACACATACACAAAATTACTTTGTTGTTTTCTCATTGTGAAATAAATCAGGGGGAGTAGACGTACACTGAATATGTGTTGGTTTCATCAAACGTTGTTCCATCCACGTTCAGAGCTATTTGTTCTCCTTTGCTGCGACAGTAGTTTGGACTGCTCGTGTTGATGGCCATTTCCAGCTCCACCTGCCCAGTGATGATAAACACATACAAACAACAATCAAGTTCAGATTAATCATTTTCCACACTGACAACTTGCAAGGTAAGGAAAGAGTCCCCCGTACCCTTTGCTGCTTTGGCTTGATCTTTGCCGCCAAGTGGTTGACATCATCGTAGGTCATGTTAGATGGTCGGACAGGGTACTGGGGTCAGAAGATCAATGACGATGTTAGATGACATTCTTCATTATTCAGATTAGAAGTTGTACTCATCAGCATGGACAACAAAGGATGTCTCACCTGGAGAAGATACAGCTTATCTGCGAGGCTTTTAGCGAGGTACACATCAATCTGAAAAACACATTAATCTAAATTATTTTCTGATCAGATAAATGATTCATTTGGAGACATTTTTTAGAGACATCAGATTCTTGAGCCCATAAAAATAACCTGATTAATTAATTAAAAACAATAACTTGAGATGTTGAAAATGTTAGATCTCGTCATACAATTACCCAATATGGAGATATATATGTATACAGTGCCAGTGCTTTTTAGCAGGACAAACACATAGTGGATTATAATCTGACATCATCTGTATCCTTTCGATTCTGCCCGTGGACATACCTCTTCTATAATGGGGTCGTCATCATCCCCACTGGCCATATTGAGTGAGCAGAGCGAGGACAGGAGGGGAGAAGAGGAGAGGTGGAAACAGGAAGGGAGCAGCTGCAGATCCAGTTGATCGAAACTAGGAAAAAGACATGTGTTCTTTATGAGTACATCAGAGCAACAATGGCTGCATCCAGTCTGTTCACAGTAAACAAGTGACAGGCTACAAGAACAATGTGATGCAGTAAAGCAAGATTACATCGGAATTCCTCAGATTTGACTGGGTGTTTCCAGGTATCACTTTCCTGGAAATCCCGAGTTTCAAATCTTGTTTTAAATTCATTATTGAACCGGACTGAATGAGGGAAATCATTGTGGTAAATGGACCAAAAGACCATTGTCATGCTGTCTGTCAAAAGGTGTCTCAGCCAGGTAAAACACATGATGTAACACGATGTAATTCACTTTTAAGAACACTTCACAGACAAATTGTCTAATAAACACTACGAATCATCGGTGAGTCAACCAGCAGTGTCAGACTGTCGTGAAAACTCTATAAAAGGCATTATTTTCAATGAAGTTCTTGTTTGTAGCTAACTCAGCTTCATTAGCATGCTAGCATCATTACCCTCCAGACACTTGTCATAGGCCAGAGCTACACTGAGGGTTACATTTACACATTCGTCTGATAGACAAAAACATATGTATGCAAAAGACAAGACTGTGACAACCGCAGCACTTACAGTTTAAGTAACAGGCGTGTAGCCAACGAAGCAAGGCTACAAACTAGCCTAGTCAACTTTAGCCGTGCATTAGCCGCAGCTAGCTAGTCAAAATAACAGAGTGAAGCTAATTCTACCGGTGTTTTCTCTCGTCAAGGCAACGTGGAGACTACACCTCACCTGCTCACGTCACTGTAGAAATCTAGCTATCACATCCGCGAGGGCACAATCCAACGGTAAGGGGTGAAAACTCGGGCTAAAGCTGCTGAGATGTGCTTGCTGGTGTCGGTACCATGTTGACTGAGCAGCTGCACAGTGCACACATAGACACGTGGGGAGGAGCCCGGGCCCATGATGCGCAGCGACTCCACTGCAGTTATTTCTTCTCTTTGTTTATGTTCACAGGTGCAAAATATGATGAAATGACAAATGAAGTGGGAGTTTCGAAGTGACAGAAGATTCGTATAAACGATTCTAACAAAAAAGACGAAAAATCACTGGCAGCGGTGGGATTCGAACCCACGCCCCCGAAGAGACTGGAGCCTTAATCCAGCGCCTTAGACCGCTCGGCCACGCTACCGTGTGGTAAACCTCTGAGGACAACTGTTAAAAACCTTTGGCAAGAACCACGGTAACGTAGATATTGCAATCATTTAATCATTTAAAGTCGTCATGTTTCTCTTCTTTTCTATGATAATAACGTCAGATAATAATGTACGAATCCAATGATATACACAAGACTGAAGGTGTAAGTTACAACATATTCTATATACTTATATTATGTATTTGTAGTGATGCTAGCTTCTACAAGTGTATGCACTTTTAAATTACTTACTTCTTTACTTATTAATTAATAAGTAAATAATCAATTACCCCTTTACAGAACGTGATGCTATTTTGCTCAGTAAAAATGGCAAAAACACTCACCATGTCGATATTAGGTCTAGGTAGCTGGAGCGGTTAGGTAGCATTAGCGTTAGCTTTGCCGCTTAGTATTACTACCTGTGCTGGAATTGACCTGGGAAACGGGTCTCGCCATTTAACCCGCTGTGATTAGTCGAAACGTTGAAATGTTGAAGCGACTTCAACATTCCACCACGTTCATACCTGCCTAAAAATGTTGGAATGGAGGACGCTGATTGGCTTCCACTGATGAGAGGAATATGCCTATGAAGTAGGTGTTGGGTGTGCTTCCTGCTTATAATTAGATTAAAGGCAAAGTATGTATATTATGGTAATGTTTCATGTTGCAGCTGTATAACCCACAATATAAAAAAAACAACTGATAATTAGTTTCAATTTGGTTAATGCTAATGAATGTAGCTAGATTACAATGAAAGAGATGGATTATTAATGTAGGTAATGCTGTAGTAGTGTATTTGGCCTGTAATGCCACAAAGCTCCACAAGAGGCAATAATCACGATGCGTCATCAAAAAGAGTGAGGCTTGCTTTATTCCAGTTTAGTACTGCAAACATTTTTACATCGATTCTTCCAACTTCCAATTGTTCCAATGTGTTCACGTTAGGCGCAGCATACGGAGGGAAACTACTTCCTATTTGTATTCATTGTTTTGATTCCTCAGTTTTTCCTTTCATGCAACAGTCAGAACCCCTGAAGGAACAGAGACAGGAAATGAGAGAAAATAGGAATAAGGACGACTAGTTTCACATCCAGAAAAAGGGAAGACACACACACACACGCGCGCGCATAAAGCACAAATAGAAAAAACCCATCCACTACTTTCATAAAAAATATGTAAACTTTGACCATCCAGGTGTTGTCCTGAATTTGTAGAAATTAGGAGAGCTGGTTGTCAAGTCACTCGATCTCCCACAGTATTTTCTGCGGATGCAATGTTATCAAGGACTACTCCTCCATCAGCGCCCAGGCCTCTTCAGCTTTCATGTAATATTGGTTAGCCAGCCGACCCTTCATGGCTGCCATGGCAGCTTCAGCTGCTTCTGTAAACAGGTCACCTGCAGGGAGACACCAGGATGATGAGATCCAAGGCAAAGGTGCAGGCAGAGATAATATTTACATCAGGCAAAAAAAATATTTCTATCTCATTTATTCTTGTTGTATCAGTGACATATTATCTAAATCTCCTTTTCCCTTTTAGTGGCGGCTCTAATACTCACTTCATGATCACTTCAATGTATGCATGAATGGCGGCAGCATTGGAGTGATGACCATTCAAAATGCCTGTTGGGATCAACCCAACGACATCGCGGTCACACTTATCTCTAACCACAGCAGGAGCATGTCGAACCTGCTCTCTGTGGGTCTGCTGTGAGGTTGAACCCTCCCTCCTGTAACATCTCTGCCTCTCTGGCCAGCAGCAGGTGGCGAGGTTCGTCCTGCGTCCCGTCAAACTCTCCCCCCTCGTCAAAGTCCATCATGTTCAACGCGCTGTCATACCAGTGAAGCGCCTCTTCCCAATCCTGCTTCCTGGAAGTTGAGGAGACAACGGAAAAAAGAAAAAAAAGATCAAACGAATACTCTAAACCCCCACCAGGAGGCAGCATTAGCCTGACTGTCGGGACAAGGCCTCAGAGGAACTTTCACTGACCTGTCGGCGGACAGATTAACTCCAGTATCGAAGGCTCGCGCCACAATGATCATAGAAGATCTGTCTCCAGCCTCGGCCGCCTGCAGGAGATACTTGAACCCTTTCATCCGGTTTCCCGCGTTGTCCTGGCAACAGCACATATACATGTCAGTCATTGGTGCACACAAAATGCACAGTGAAATGAAGATACAAACATTACCTCCAGCTCCATCTCTGGCAGTATGTGGTGCGGCAGCTGCAGATAGGTCAGCCCGAGGTTAATGATGGCCTCCAGCTCTCCACACAGAGCCGCCCGGTCCAGGTGGAACATGGCCGCGTCCTGATCCCACTGCTCGTCCTTCTCACAGAAACGACCTGCCTCGTGGTATCGCACCATGGCCAGGTGGACCTGTGGAAGGTAGTGAAATACTCAACACGCTGAACTAGGTTTTTTTTTTTTTATTATTCTTTTTTTTTTGGTGCAGTGTGTAAGATCCGAATGAATGGCTTATACTTTTAGGGAGGAAATTGGAATATAAAACAGACAGAAGGAATTTTTTGAGAAGTGTGCGATCATGAATATGAATGTATACATTGTTTTTATTGCTTTAGAATGGATGCTTTCTAATAACACAGGGACACGGTCCTCAAAAGTTGCATAGTTTCTCCATTCTGGCCAAAACATGGTGGTGCAACATGGCAGCCTCCATAGCAAGGACATAAACACAACAAACGACATTCTTGGGTAATGAAAACTACATTTTATCTTATTCTAGACACAACACTTTTGTCAAAATCGTACACACTGCGCCTTTAAAGAGTGGACTGCAACGGTAAACAGAATGTCCTGCATCCTACATCTTGACTGTAAGGACTCAAATCCTCTTTCGATGTCGTTTCTCACCTTTCCCAGGATGGACTGGCCGATCTTCTTCTGCAGCAGCGTGCCGAGACGCTCCACCTCAGTGGCCACGCACGACGACCGGTGGACGTGTGCGCGAGACGAGTGGTAGAAGCTCCACTTCTCCTCTGTCAGCTGAGCCGCAACAACAACAGCGAGGCAAGAGAAAGAGAGTGTGACTGTCTGTTCTTCACCTCAGGGGTCAGAGATGAAATGATATGATGCAGGTAAATACAGAAATCACACTCCATGGTCAGGGGTGTACTCGTCCAGAATGGTCACTTTGTGCTCAGAACTAGAGGAGTAGACCCCCTGCTGACTCAGCAAAAATCAAGTGAAGCAACACACACACAATAATCATGGCGTGAATCATTAGCGAAATGGCAGAGCAGGAAGTGAGACAAGAGGTGGAAGGTGTCGAGGATCCAAATCATATTTTTTCATTTTTATCCATTTTGCCTCATGTGGCATGTTCACTAAACCAAATTCAGAACAGGTCTGAATGGGAGACTCATGTTTGGATAGCACTTGGTAATAATAATAATAATAATAATAATAATAATAATAATAGCACACAGCGCTGCTATAGGAAAAAGCTTTCAGCCATCCATGCACGTAATCACCGATTCATTGTCAGGTTTGAGTGAGTTCACACATGTGGAGACTCTGGGAGGAGCTACCACCTTCCCCTGGTGAGGGAGGACACAGAGCAAGGAGGAGATGGATTAGAGGGAAGACAAGTGAAAAACGACAAAAGAAAAGAAAAAAGAAGGAGGTATGAGAAAGATGGAAGGGAGGGAGGGAAGAAATCAAGAGGTTTATGATTTGAGGCAGGGATGAGGGTTTTACACACTGATGACTAAAGTTTTTACCCGTCTGACACTGTCGTCGTCTGACTCGGAATAATGTCTGTGGAATCGATGATGGGCCTACATGATGATATAGAACATGCATTTATACAAGCTGTTGAACTTCAAGTGGACAATGTTATTCAGAGCTATTCAGAGGAAGGGACAAAAAAGGACTATATTTACTACATATAAGAGAAACAAGAGCTTTTTCAAATGTGTTTGTGCTTCAATTCCTCGCTGCAAGACATAAATCTGATAAAAATCCTGGATCTCGTCGGACTGGCCTGATGAAAGACACAGTGAAAGTCTTTACCCCGTCGACGTGGTCGTTTGGATCCCCCTCACTCCTCCTCTCACTGGGGCATCCACTGTCACTGCCACTATCAATTTCCTACACACAATACATTGTGTTAGAAGTTAGA
Organism: Chascanopsetta lugubris; assembly: GCA_016785325.1. Taxonomy (NCBI): domain Eukaryota; kingdom Metazoa; phylum Chordata; class Actinopteri; order Pleuronectiformes; family Bothidae; genus Chascanopsetta; species Chascanopsetta lugubris. The sequence continues at coordinate 93,865 of JAFBJT010112307.1, forward strand.
TAATGTGTGATAAATAACTAAAAAACAGAAAATGACCATTTGATAAATGCATTTGTTTATCTTAGAATGCTTGAGAATAAAGAGTACATGGAAGAAAGGCCTTATATTTAGAACAAAACTACAAAAACATGTTAAAAGATTATTTGTCAAAATGTGAGCTGCTCGTTTTCTGTGCTTTTTAAAAGCTGCATTCACAGTAACTCACCTTGTGTTCGCCTGTGTTGTTGTTATTGAGTCTCTCATGTTCATTAATTCCAACAAAAGATAAACCTGTTCGAATACAGACATTCTATTATTATTATTATTATTCATATTTCTAAAACAATCACAAAAATATGTTCCTTGTCCAGTGACTAATGAGTTTGTGCTCGTACCAATGGGCGACTTCCCCATAGATCCACACTGACCGAAGGGGGATGAGAGGATGAGGGGGGAGCAGGGCACAGAGTCCACGTCGCTCATGCTCTCGTCTGCCGACGACGTCTCAGAGAGGCGGGACAACAGCAGAGGCGCCCGGCTGCCCGACATGGTACGAACCCGAGGAGAACCGCAGGGCTCCTCGCAGCCTCTCAGCACCGTCTTGGCGGATTTCTAAAAATCACACAAGTTCAAAATATACTTGTGACTTCCTTATACTTTCACACCTTTCGCTAATCTAGCTGATATTTCATTCTGCGGTACAAAAATATATTGAAATTACAAGGAGTTTATTGGTGCAGTCCAGCTGAGCCCTCTCTGCTGGTGAGAGGTCAAAGGGCACGAGGCCCATGCTCTTGCAGATCTTGTTGCACTGGTGGGAGTGGAAGAATAGAGCCATGCCTCGCACACCTGAACCAAAAGGTACGGACAAGTTAGGATGCAGCGTTTTTAAATCTGAGTCCATCGTTCACGCAACGGAGACTTGGCACACTCGGGAAAAAATCCCACCTAGATTTCCATCTCCGAAGTCCGTCCCCTTCTCCGTATGAATCTGAGGGTCCGTGTAGAGATCACCGACGCCCTGGATGTCGACCACGATCAGCTGGTGTCCGGACCGCTCGAAGCTGAAGTGACTGAAAGCCTGGTGGATGCAGGAGAGGAACCAGTGATTACATGATGATCCTGGGGCGTCCTCCCGAGTTCCGAGGGCGACGTGCGTCACTCACCTGCGGGGTGAGTCTGATGTTGTCGTCCCTCACGAAGCCAGAGTTGGAGTTGTATTTGATGTACTTGCCCTCGATGTAATGCTCCAAGTGGTAGAGAGGTTTACCAGGTCTGCCCGTCAACTCCATCACACACATCTGCATGATGTCCACCTGAGGTTTACCAGTCCGTCAAGGTTCATGGGGAAATAATTGAAAGGGTTGTTTAAAGGTGCAGTGTGAAGCGTTTGGTCACATCTCACGGCATCCGTTTAACCAGTCAGCGCGATCGTGTTTGTCCCGCACCTGTTTGGGAGGTCGGTGTCGGTTGTACTCCTCCCCCCACAGCTTGGCCTCCATCTGCAGCCTGACGTCCTCAAAGTAAACGTCTCTGTCCACTGTCTCCATGTAACGCTTGGCCACGTAGTTCGATGCCGACTTCCAGTTTCCACTATGCAAGAAATTTGACAATTTCTTCCTGTGTGTGTGTGGGGGGGTAAAGATAAGACAGAAGAGGGGGGTCATTCGAGTTTGACCTTCATTTACACACAATCGGTAGCAAAGATCACATATACAGACGATTGTTGCATTAAGGGTGCAGTGTGTGGGATTTGGTGGCATCTAGTGGTTAAAACTACTGGCTACCTCTCATCTCACCCTTCCCACCCTGCTCATTAACAATTCATACGTGCATCAACAAATACATCATCAACATGATTATTGTGTAGTTCATTTCTGTTTGATTCACCTTCATTTTACACACCGGACATTTAAAGGTGCAGTGTGTAGACTCTGGCATGTGGTGCGTCAGCCAAACCAAAATAAATAACATGTCATCATCTGAAACTTTTCTTACCGAGAATGAGTCATTTACATCTACATCAGAGCGAGTCTTCCATCACGGAGGCCACCATGTTTCTACAGTAGCCAAATACGGACAAACCACTACGTAGCCTTAGAGGGCCTTAAATATTTTTCAAACTAAGGGACAGGAGGAGAGAAAGGTTCAGTTGGCTGCATCAGATACCATCTAATCCTACACACTGACCCAGTCTCATCTCAGATCTCCACAAAACGAGCCTCGGTCATTGTTATAAATGACTCGGGCTCCAAATCCACATTTTCAAATCCAGCGGGGAAAACAAAACCACATCTGCATGTGGAGCTTTGTTTTTGAAGGACCTCACTTGCTTGGGCTCGTTGGAGATTTTTCCGATGGAGACTCCAAATAGCAGCTGGAACTAGGACGCTGTTGACGGCCGCCTCTCTTTTACATTTCCCACATAACTGGGGATTAAACGTTGACAATTAGACTATTCTCCCCTTTCTCTTTCATTCTGCCACTTCATGCCAGAGTCAGATCAGAGTGGGGTGGCATTCACAACATTCCAGAATTCTATTTAAAGCAATAAACAGCTTAAAATGTCAGAGAGGAGTTTATGAGCTGGTTCAGCTCCATGTTCTCTGGTCTGACTTGAGTCCACCAGCCAATTCTCTTGAGTCAGAGCCACAAATGTGAGGAATGTGGACCTGCACCAGTTGTAGGCCTCTTATCTAAGAGCTCCGCACTCCCTCTGCTCTGTTTACTCAGAGACCACCGCCGCTAGAACACCACAACAAGAACCGAGCGGTACGACTTACGTCCTGAAGCACTCCCTCATCGCACCTTTCCCGAACGGCTGCAAGGAAACACGAGAGGGAGAATGAGCAAAGACGGCAGGACTCTCTCATGCACATGTGTATTCGAAATATCAGGAAAACAGGAAGAGGAAGTCATACCTGAGGAGCCATCTTGATGTGGACCTGGTCTTGAGCCCACTCTCTTGTGATAGCGTTGTATCTGTGCAGAGAAACAATGAATTCAGTCAAAATAACACAAACAGTTATATTGACCTTGTGCCATTAAAGGTGCAGTCAGGAAAACTTTTGTTATTTTTGTCACTTCCAAGAATATTACCAAACAATTATACCAACATCTTCATGGATTTATAATCACCAAAAAGTTTTATTTTTCCCATTACCCTGAAATGAGCTCATTGATGTATATTCACATAAGGAGCGGGTCCTCTCTACGGGGGCCGCCATGTTTTTACAGTAGTAAAAGTGGACGTACTAAACATCTTTTGAGTTTAAGTGACATCTGAATTGGGCGGAAACCAGTCCAACCTGGCAACGCTGATTGAAGACCCCTCACTCCCCCCTACACACGCATCCCATCCTCTGTGCTGAAGACCCAGCCCTTGAGGAATTAATCCACCCTCCTCCTCCTCCTCCACCAATCACGGACCTCAGTCACCTGTCCATCATTCCACTCTGACCCGTCTCATAGGCAGTGATGCCTCCCCGGTTCTGTGATCGCACCCCTCATCACCTCTCCAGACTACATCCCTATTTCTCTCTTTGTGCGTCCACGAGACTGCAAGTAGTTTGTTGCTCTAACGGCATCATAACAAGCTTGCAAGCATAGCACTGATACTACTACACATGAATACATTCACCGACAAGAATGAACTTCCACGAACTCTGCTGTTCTTGAAAATGTCAGAGAACACATCATGGCCTGTGACTTTTGAGGTCTGTGGTCGGAAAAACACACAAGGAGACCACATGGTGACACGTAGGCCTCATTGGCCTGCAACCATTGGCTGTTTGTGTCATGAGCTGATAAGACCACAGACTCACAAAGATGATGTCGCTCCAAATCAAGTAGGTTTTGACCTGTTTACTGGACCGAGCAGATCGTCCGAAAATGCGAGATTGACCATAACAAATCTAAAAGGTATGAAATGCAGAATTTTATCATTTAGGATTTCGCTAATTAAAATCTAGATTCATGCAAAAGTACTCTCTATCAGTCGTCTGTAGGTCTCTGACTGGTGTGTTTAAAACAAAAAAAATCCTGCACACTATACCTTTAACTGTCACGTCCGCTTATCAAGTCATCTGGGTCACAGGGTATTTCTACCAGTGCACTCAGGGCCAGACAAGGTCGGACACTGCAGCAGGGTCCAAGTGGGAATCGAACCAGTGACCTTCACTCCCCAAAGGTGACTGCTCCAACCACTGAGCCTCAGCCACAGCCACCCCTTTGCCTTTAACTTATTAAAATGAGTTTTGGAAGCATGGCATGGTGAAATGGTGAGTCTGTGGGACTGAATGTCTGTGGGATATTCTGACATCACAGTGTCTGTGGTTGATGTTTCTCACCTGTTACATCACAAATCACTCCCACTGACCTCGTGTCACTGAACAGGTCAACAGTAGTTACACAATCAATTGACCATGTATGTGCTGTATTTATATATAAACCCACTGGACACAATCTGGGTCCATGCATAACAAGTTACTCTTAGTCCTCCCTGAGGGTTGTGTCCTGTCAACAGCCCATAATATGTTCTTATCATGACGGCACATAACACATCAAGTTTCCTGTCTGAACAGAAACAGCGACGAGCCTACAATGAAGCAGCTGTTGTGTGTGTGTGTGTGTGTGTGTGTGTGTGTGTGTGTGTGTGTGTGTGTGTGTGTGTGTGTGTGTGTGTGTGTGTGTGTGTGTGTGTGTGTGTTGCCATCGATTTGATGCAAACTCACTCTGGGTCAGTGTGTCTGTTTGTATTTTGTGTTTGTGTCTCGGGCTAATGAATAATGCATCAACAGTAGCTGCAGCTGTGTGTCTTCTCAGCAGAAACCCGGGTGCCTTTCAACCCCATCAAAACATAGCCCCCCCCCCCCCCCCCCCCCCCCCCCCCCCCCCCCCCCCCCACCCCCTGCTTGTCTCAGCCAACAAGCCTGGGAACACAGAGTACCATGAATTTCATTCCAGCTGGTTCATACGAACACGGACGGGGCAGCAGGGCAGGGGAGAAGGCTGAGGTTACATGGAGGCAAAATTAGCACATGAAGGAAAGATCACGAGGGCAAATCCCGGGTCCCGACAATCCCTCGTCTCTCTGCAAGTCAAGTCTCTACATGTTACGTAACAAAACTCTTACACACACACACCCACACACACACATTCAGGCAAAGGAATTCACTTTGCTCCCTGTTTTGCACACACCAGTCCCACTGTGCGTCGCCGCCTTGATACAACCTCACCCCGCTCACTTTAGACACAGTGACACAGAAAATATAAATATATGAGCTCACGCCCAGTTCTGCCGCCGATGATACGAGGCAATATAAAAGGAATCGTACAGGCCAAAGGTCTTGGGAGCGTTATCTGTCCAGGAGGGAGGAGAAGTGTTTGTCAACACATTGGAATTGGAAACAATTCAAATCTAATGGAAAGTTCAAGGTGGATATCAGTGTTAAGTAATACTATCTACATTGTAACCTAATACTCAGACTGCTACCCAGACAAATATTTATATCAATGAATGGTAAAAATCCAAATTTGCGTCAGATGGGGGCGCTCTAGATCCTCGTCTTTGACTTTCTCAAAGCGGGTCTCCAGCTGATTCGTCAAGGAACAAGACGCTTTGGTGGCTGCTGACCAATCACAAGAGACCGGGCCGGCCTGCCCCTCCGCTGGGATTGGCTGAAGGGCACCAGATAACAGATTGATGGATATGTATCTGTGGTGATCAGATTAAGCAGTTAATCATCTCATTTTGCAATATGTGGCTTTAGAAAATCCTCCACACTCAAAGTGTCCTGCCCACACATCCACACACCTTTTTGAGTCAATAATCCGCAGAGGAAATCCACTGCTGCCGATTCACAGCCACACACACCGTGTTTTTCTCACCTATACCGGATGCAGGGTTCTGTCTCGATCTCCTCCAGGTGAAACTGAGCCCAGGGGTCAGGCATGGCTTTGGCCTTTTCGATGGCATGTTTCCACGCATCCTGTTGTGACAGGGAGACATGTCTCAAAGCAGGAAGTGTAGAGTTTTAGGGGGAAGGCGTGTGTGAAAGTGTCAATTTTGGGTTTTATCTGTGTAGCGCAGTCATTTTCAGCCTTTAAGATGTCAGGGTCACTAATGGGATCAATTAAATGTTTTCCACTTTAACAACATCCATCACAGTGTTTCCTTTGAACCAGCTACAGTGCAGAGAATCTGAAACTGTTGTGCAAATCGGGGGGAAAGAAAAGTCGAGGTTGACCGAGTACTGGTCTGTCTGATCAGGGCCAATATTTCATATTTTGCTGAATGTTTTTTTTTTGTCCAGCCCATTTAACTTGGGTTAACTTGGTGTGTACGTGGCCCCTGAACTATAATGAGTTTGACACCCCTGGTTTAGAGTAAACAATGAATGTAAACAAAGATTTCAAAGTTAGTGTTAAATGCATATCGATCCAAATATTTGGGATTAATATTGGCCCTGAAAAACCAGTATCGGTTGACCCCTGAAGGAAAATGGAGGAAAAAAATGTGATCACCACGTTATGTTCCATGACCATCTGCAGCCCGGTCATAACAACTCTCTCAGTGGAGCCAAGTGGAACTGGTAATCTAAACCTACTGCAGCGACCCCAAACCCTGAAGCCACCCCACCCTCAGATACTGCACAGCAGCACGTCTTCCTCGTATAGTGGTCGCTGTCTCATAGGCATTCGAGACATGTTTATATTTAGAGACGCAAAAAGGAATACGGAGGGTGGTGTTTTAGTGACGGGAGTCACGTCTGCCACGAGGAGGAGCAGATGTCAGACCTCGTGTACAGTACTTTGAGGTCGGACGTCCAGTGAGACGCAAGCAGTAAAGTCTTGCCTGAATTTATCTCCATTTTTCGACATAAATATTGGTACTTGTACCACTCGTTTCTTCTTTTTTTCACTTGTTTTATACTTGAACTGCAATATTACTATTCATGATGAATTCATCAATGCACTGGTTAGTGATTGATGAATACTTGAGTATAGAAAAACACATTCTGGAGGAAGGGAGGATGCATTGATTAGGATACACGGAACACCGGGAGGAAGAGAGTGATGGGGAAAGAGAAGTGTGTGGCTGCAAAACAAAAAAAAAGGCGAGGGAGAGAAAAGAAAGTTAATTGCAGGGTGCAGGAGGAGGAGGAGGAGGAGGGGGGAGGCATGACAGGTCACTGATGAAGAGGAGGAGGAGGATACAAAAGTATCTGTAACGTACCCGTGCGCTCTGGGACAAAACCTTGTACGAGCGAGGTTGCCCCTCTGTTTCTGTTTCATTCTACGCCGGAAAGTGAAGACAATGTTTAGATGGAATAAACAACACTTGATTCAACTCTAGAGAGAGGCCGTGTCTGCACACACGCTCTGATAAAAAAGCCATCATGTTTACTTTACACGTAATCACATGATACTTCCTGTTCTTGCCAGAGTGGATTTGTGAGGTAGACATTGACATGCAGAGCAGACACATTTCAATGTGTGTGTGAGTGTGAGTGTGAGTGTTTGAGTGCAGAGTGTTTGTCCTTATAAGGCAAAGAGCAACAGCCATTTGCAGAACTAAATTCGATGACAGTGCCTCGCCACAACGAACTAATTACAAAGTATTCAAATAAACAATATCCTCCACTGCGCTCGATCTCAACTTTTGCTGAATACAGACTTTGCAGCTCGTCGTCAGGGGCAACCACTCACCCTGTACTGGAAGCTGCTCTTGGGGAGAGAGGTTGACAGCTGCCGGGTGTTGGCCAGGTTCTTCAGGTAGTCGCAGATCTCTTGGGTGTCGTCCAGGATGGGGCGTATGACTTGGTTCTCGAAGTCGTCGTCGTCACTGCCGTTGGCGTCGCTCAGGGAGGAGGCCCGCTGCACCGGCGCCCGCTTGGCGCTGCCGCCCGCGTCCTCCATGGAGAACATCAGCTCGTCCTCCATGGTGTCTGCTGGAGAGACAAACAAAACATCTGTGTTGACCATTATTCAATTAAGAAAAAAAAATGTGATTTGAATGAGTCTAGAATGGCACATCAATTCAAAAGAGGCCGCCACGTTGCACCTGTTTTTACAGTAGCCCAGAATGGACAAACGTCGAGTTATCATGGTACCTGAATGACGCCATAGGTCGCCCTTCTTGTTTTGAAGGGTGAGAGACATCCAACTATCATAAAATCCTACCCGGTGCACACAGCTGTCCAGTGAGCCACACTTCAGCCGCACCTTCAACTCAAGTGTGTGTCTATTCTAGCCTTTATGGTAAAACACGGAACATTCCGTTAGCATTTTATTTAGGCATTTTATTTTGAAAGCGGAAGTGAGATATGTGGTCATTAACGTAACGTTATGTGTTTTACCATAAAGGTTAGAATAGGCGCACATTTGAATTGAAGGTGCGGCTGAAGTGTGGCTCTCTTGACAGCAGTCACTGCACCTTTAAAACACGCTAATATAAGTGATGATTTCAGCAACAGACGTGCTTGCAAAGGCAGATTAAAAACCATGCAGAGCTCCTATAACCAGCAGTGTGCGATAAGCTGCACTGTGAATAGAAATATACTGTATATGATTATGATACGACCACAATACACACACAACGTGGTCCCGTGCTGGAACACTGTGCTCCCTCTGTATTCATGCAGCATGGAAACACTGGATCAGGCTGCAGCCGCGTACAAAACAAACTCCTCACTAAGAGACCAACTGTACAGATTTTTAAAAAGTATTTACATAACCGACCTGAATCCTCTTTATCTTTATCAGAAAGTGAAAGTGTCCCAGTCTCCTCTTCCGTCTCAGAAGTAAACAGAGGGGGGTAGTGGTGGTGTGTGTGTGTGGGGGGCAGCTGTCAGAAGTTCACTCCCAGAGACGAACTCGGACCCAGACAACAGAGCCAGTTTGCCTCGGTCGGTCGGTCCCGGTGCTCCAGCGTGTCCCGTCGGTCCAAGGACGTGACTGGCAGCTGGATGGACTTTTTCTACACCTCGTCCACCACTGAGACTCGAGCCCGCTGCACGTACAGCACTGACGTATCTCCGGAGCGCTGCTGCTGCTGCTGCTGCTGCGTTCACAACTGTAGGAAGAAAGGGGACTCACACAGAAAAGCAGGTGAAATGCACTGGTGCCGTTTGTGACAGATAGTGACATCTAACGGTGGAGTCCCCCTGTCTCACCTTCACACTTCAAAGCATATTGGACAACGTTCAGTTACTGAGAGCTATGATGATGTGTTTTGTTTGTCAATTTTGAGCTTCATTCAAAAGAGAATACAATTTAGCATTTCCCCTATATTCATTTCAATTATGTAGCACAACCTGATAGATTCAATATACATTTACTGGATAACTACAGGTGTTGCATTTATTTAATGTGTTTTCATGGTCTGGGATATTGTGTCCAAAATATGTATCTGATTGTAGTAGTAATACAATACAAACACGTATTTTTAAAAAGTGTTTATGTTGTTGGATCGCTACAACATAGTGGAACAGGTAATATTAAATATTTATTAGTCTATGACCAATCGTAACATTGCTTCGTTTGTTGTTGAATAGTAGTAAAACGTGTTTTTAACAGGGTGCCACGAAGGCACCATAAGCTAACGTTCAGCTAGTGCAAACTAGCTTCAGCATTTCTTAGCATAGCATCACATAATAAGTAGACTTTGGAGCTTCATTGGGGTTTCTGATTATCGATATACAGTACACTTCACGTTAACTGTTGAATAGTTATACTTACCGCTTCTACCACACTGAATTGAGTCGTGGTTGTTAGAGGCTGTAACCCAGACACAACAACAAATTGGCTTTTTGTCAATGCTAAAGGTGTAGCATCAAAACAGCTAACGCATGGTAATACATAAGGGATAAGAGTTAGCTTCGCCGAGCTCGGCCCAACATTACTCCGCTGTGATTGGTCAAATGTTGATACCAGTCTCAACATTACTCTATTGGGATTGGTCAAATGTTAAAATATTGAAATGACTTCAACATTCCGCCACGTTTATTGGCCGTTGCATCCCGAGAATGTTGAAATTAACATTGTCAACATTCACCCGACAGCATATTGAATAACTATTTCTGCTCATGTAATGGCCGCACGGGTGGTAGCGTGGCCGAGTGGTCTAAGGCGCTGGATTTAGGCTCCAGTCATTTCGATGGCGTGGGTTCGAATCCCACCGCTGCCAAATCGTTTTGACTGTTTAAATAGATGAAGTATCAGATTTTGTTGCTGTCACATGCTGGTTTTAAGTAGCCCTCTTCTAACACGCCTCTTTGAAGCAGGTAAACACTGTAGCCTTCAGTTAGCTTCAAAACTCATTAAGATATTTGACCAATGATCAACATGGGAGCCTCCAGAAAGAACCTGTTTTTTCTCATTAGAAATGGAAACAATTCAATTTTTGTACTTTAAATAATACACTTTTTAAAGATTGCAGTTTTGATCATATGTAACAAACACACTGATGGAAAAAAATGTCCCAAGACCAGATACAGCAGTGCCATCTTGTGGCAAGATAGTTACTCTGCAGGGGTAAAGACGAGAATTTAAAACAAAGACATGGGTTCATTATCCTTATTGCTGAGCAAAACTGTTTAGGATTTAAACATTTAAAAAAATAATTAAACTTTAAATTATTGTAGATGATGAGGTCCATTTTAAATGATTTCAGAAGTTTCTATTTCCTAAAGTCCTCAATAAAAATGATGTAATAATCTTCCATCAATTCGATCTCATAGACTCCAGGTTTCACGGGGCCCTGAGTTTCTCCTCTAAATGCTGAGAAGCAACAAGCTTCATTTTCTGGATGGCCAGCTGCGTGTCTTCTGGAGAGATCCCCAGATGCCACACGGCCCGCACCGAGTTCCCAAAGTGAGGGTACATGAGGACTTGTACTCCTTGTCCCAACGCGGCCTCCTCTCCCTGGCCCACCTGGGCCATGCAGGCGCAGAACTCGACCGGACTCAGCGTGGGCGCCTTCATGTAGAAGCGCAGGATGTTGGTCTCCACGGCCGCCATGTCCACGGAAAACAGAGGGTCAAAGTCCAGCAGAGCTGCAGACACGAATAAAGTCGTGAAGCAGGTTGATGATTACATTTTCACAAGGTACGAAAAGAGCCGGCTGCACCTCGAGCAAAGGTTCTGGCGTTGCGGTGATCCTCCTCCAGTCGCCCCACCATACCCAGCAAAGACAATTTCCCGGCTGCTGCAAGCACACCGGCCTGCCGCATCCCCCCACCCAGAGCCTTTCGGCGCCGCAGCGCTCGGGCGATGAAGTCTTTGGGTCCGGCCAGCACGGTGCCAACAGGGGCCCCCAAACCCTGGTGCGTACATTAGAAAAGCAAACAGCTCATACATCTTTCCAGTGCGCACATCCGTCCGACTTGACAGCTCCATCCCGTCAGTCTCACCTTGGAGAGGCACACGCTGACGGTATGCGTGTGCTGCAGTATGGTGCGCGGAGAAACCCCCTGGGCCACGGCGGCGTTCATCACCCTGGCTCCGTCCATGTGAACCGCCAGGCCGTAGCTGTCGGCTAAAGCTCGGACCTGGGGGACGGAAGCAGAGCAGCTTTGAAACGTTACGGCGTCCCGAAAAAGGTGCACTCAAGTTTTACCAGGAGTTTATAAACGTTGGGGGCGGAGCCACACAAAATGTTTGTCTTCGGCTGACCGTCAAAGGGCATCAAATGTCCCCGGCTACAGCCCTGCCATTCATCGGACCTGGATCCTCCTGGATCCACCTTGCTTGCTCTCCTTGTCAGCGCATCCTTGTAATACTGCAGCTGGAATTTACCCAGAAACCAATGTGCTTTATTCTGATTGGTTGATAAGTGGAAAACACTTATTCTGAAGCTTCTTGTTTTCATTTTCAATGAATTGTCATGTGACATCATTTTCAAAAACAGCTCTTTCGTGTTGCTATGCTCAATGCAGGGAGAGAGGGAGGCGCAACAGTGACACCAATTAACGTGCAAATGAACGACGTGGGTGAAGTTCATCAAGCCCCTCCCACCTGCTTCAAGTAGGTCAGAGGCAGCACTCGTCCACCCTGAATGTTGTGAGTGTTTTCCAAACATATGAGGCGCGTGCGGGGGTAGTGGGGGTCCGGGTAACCGTGGCGAATCTTGGATTCCAGCTGCGCCAAGTCAAACGTCCCGTCGGGCAGCGTCGTCACGGTGGTCGAGTGGACACCCGCCAGCTGGGTGGACACAAAAAACCACAACAACCGTTTTGAATCTGCACGTGTGTACAATGTTCATCATCATCATCACCATCCGGCCCACTCACCTGTGCACTTCCTCCCTGCTCGTAGATGTGTATGTGCGACAGGTCGCCCGTGATAATCTCATCGTCTCTCTCCCGGCAGTGCGCCATCACTGCACGTAAAGCACACGTTAGCACACGTTAGAACAGGTACGACAAGGCGACAAACTCATGACAGGCCGTCAGAGCGGCGCCAGGTGAGGTTGCGCTCACGTGCGATGAGGTTGCTCATGGTGCCGGTGGGGACAAACAGGGCGGCCTCCATGCCAAACATGTCCGCCGCAACTCTCTGCAGCTCTGCAGGAAGTGGGGACATTGCAGTGAGACCCTTGAGAGCATGTAACAGGTTCAGAGGGACGCGGGCATGCAGGCGCTGTGTTGCTGCTTTGACTGGGGTGCGTTTACACGGTGGGCAGTGTCAGAGGTCTGCAGTTATTGGTGATAAATAATGAAACAATTGAATTTACATATTGGAAGATACAATATACAAGACACACACACACACACTTCCCTGGGCAGTGCAAAGGTGTTGACATAAGCGCCTGTGAAAAAAAAGCAACATCTGTTTCACATTTCAACCCCCCCCCCCTTCCTTCATATGTAACACACACACACACACACACACACACACACACACACACACACACACACACACACACACACACACACACACACACCTCAAATGCATTGCACTTATGCTATGTTGTGGCTGGTTCTGCAGCATTTTAAACACACACACACACACACATACACATATATAACACTACCTTATATGGGGGTGCTCCTCAGTGTACAAGCCACAGGTAGAGGTTATGAAAACTACATTCCTTAAGAAATGACAACAGTTTAAAAAGTTCCTGCTTGGAATTAACCCCCTTGTAAACATTTATAAACACTTCATTGACCTTATTCTCTTACATAATTGTGGTTATAACCTCTCATTTCATTTCCTACCATTCACGGTGGGGTCCTCTCCCATCACGTCATCTCCGACTTCCGCCTCCGCCATGGCCTGGCGCATGGCGGGCCCGGGTTTGGTCACCGTGTCGCTGCGGAGGTCCACAACCCGGAGATGGTCCCCTTCACCCGGCCCCGGGGTCACGGGCTTGGCGGAGTTGTAGTACGCACGCGTGCAGGGGGAGCTGGGTCCGAGCAGAGCAGCGACGGCGGCATGTCGGTGAGGTTTGACACCGTTTTTCACATAGTTGAGTGAAAGTCTAGAGACGAGTGTTGTCACAGACATGGTGAGTGTGTCTTCATCGCCTCCATTGATGTTGTGTTCCTGCTGAACTTTGTCATGTGTCTTTCAGTCGACAACCGCAAGGACGGTTAATGGATTACCGATCACAGGATGAGTGCGCACGCACTGGCATAGACCTGAGGGTGGCGCTGTTACACCAGCAAACAGATGATCACATGTTGATCAAAATATTCCAGTGTATTGAATTGTATTTGTTATTGTCGCCTAGATACTGCTAATTTCAGATGACTTATGCAATATAACAACATCAACATTAGTAGTAGTAGTAGTAGTAGTAGTAGTAGTAATAATAATAATAATAATAATAATAAGAAGAAGAAGAAGAAGAAGAAGAGCTGTTGTATTGTAGAGGATCTTCTTCTTCTTCTTCTTCTTCTTCTTCTTCTTCTTCTTCTTCTTCTTCGTCTTCTTCTTCGTCTTCTTCTTAATGTAAATACTAATAATAACAATGATAATAACGACAATGATAATGAAAATTATTATTATTATTATTATTGTTATTGTTGTCGTGGTAACAACAACAACAACAACAATAATATAATAATAATAATATGAGGAGGCCTCCAGGGTGCCTTCCCAGGAGGCCGCGGGGCAGAGAACCAGGTGGAGAGGTTGTGTCTCACTGGCCTGGGAAGGCCTCAGGGTCCTGCAGTCAGAGCTGGTGGATGGAGCCAGGGAAAAGGAAGTTTTGGTGGATGGAGCCAGGGAAAAGGAAGTTTGGCGTCCTCTGCTGGAGCTGCTACCCAACCTCTGATAAGTGGTTGACAATGATGCATGGATGGATGGATGGTTACAACCACTAAATGATCATTAAATCATTTCTGATTAACTCACCCAAAAACAGCAACACCACTGATTATGAGAGTGTTAATGAAAGTGAAAAGGCTGGCAACACAGATTGGAATCAATTGCAGACCATGGGTAGATTGTGACGCAGTAGAAAGACGATAGTCTAATTTATTTAAATACATGAATGAATAGACAGAAAAAGCTGACGTCTGAGAAGACGTGGCCAACGTCTTCCAAAACGTCCGTGTCATTGGGCCCGTTGTCTCTCCTTTGACAGCTGAGAGGCAACAAATTGCATTTTCCGGATGGCCAGCTGAGTGTCCTCAGCAGAGATGCCAGGATACCAGACAGCTCGCACCGAGTTGGCGTAGAAGGGATTCATGAAAACTTGAATCCCTTGTCCTAGCGCAGCCACCTCCTCCTCGTCCACTTCCACCATTCGGACGCAGAAATCCGACGATCTCACACTGGGATCCCTCAGGTGGAAGCTCACTATATTCGTTTGCACCCCGTCTAAATCGACGTCGAACACAGGAGGGTCGCAGTCGAACAGAGCTGGACGAGGGGAGGGAACGTCGGGGGGAGAGGTTACGAGGACGATCGATGAGACGGACGGTTGTCGATTTATAGTCTAACAGACCAAATTACCTTGGGCAAAGGCCTTTGCGTTGCGATGATCCTCCTCCAGCCGTCCCACCATTTGCCTCAGGGACACATTTGCGGAAGCCAACAGTGGACCGACCTGACACATCCGCCCGCCCAGGGCGTAGTGGCACCTGAACGCTTGGGCGATGAACTCTTGGGATCCCGCCAGCACCGTCCCGATGAGACCACCCAAACCCTGTCAGGCGTGCGCCACAATTGTCCACATCTTAGTGCTGACCAAATATAGTTCACGTGAAGACATGTAGGGACCAGGCAGTGTTTTGAAGACCCACCTTGTTGAGGTTCATGCTGACTGAGTGTGTGTGCTGCACTATGGCGCGCGGAGAGACGCCCTGGGCCACGGCAGCATTCATCAGCCTGGCTCCATCCATGTGAACCTGCACACCGTGTCTGTCCGCCAAAGCACGAACCTAGCAGATGGAGACAAAGCGTCCGAGGACCTGCGGTCAGTATTGTGTCACTTGCCCGCGTCGCATTAAAGGTGCAAGATGTGTCAGATTTGGTGACATCTAGAGGTGAAGTTGCATGTTGTATCCGTCACCTCGCCCTCACCCGTCTGAACATGCAGGAGAACCTATGGTAGACTTGAGTTGTCATTAAAACTCAAAAGATGTTTAGTGCGTCCACTTTGGGCTAAAAAAAAACACAGCGGCCCCCATAGAGAGGACCCCCCCCCCCATGTAAATATACATTAAAGTGCTCATTTAAGGGTCATGGGAAAAAATAGAATATTAAGGTGTTTATAAATGCATCTAAATGTCAGTGTGTAACTGTTTTGTAATATTTTTAGAAGTGACAACAATGACAGAAATGTTACACACTGCACCTTTAAAACCTAAAAGATGTTAAAAACATGGTGGCCTCTATAGGGAGGACACCCTCCTTCCCCCATGTAAATATACATTAACGGGTTCATTTTAGGGTACAGAAATATATATATTATAGACTTATTATTATGTATATTACGTGAAGTCATCAAAATCTTTGTAGGGGATCATGGTGCTGAGTTTAGTACGTCAGGAAGACAAAACTCCACCTCCTGCAGGAAGGACAGCGGCATGACACGCCCTCCCAGTACGTTGTGCGTGTTCTCCAGACACAGGAGGCGCGAGCGGGGGAACCATGGCCTGGGGTAACTGTGGCGGATCTTTGACTCCACTTCGTCCAAGTCGAAGGTCCCGTCCCGAAGCGTGGTCAGCGTGGTGGAGTGGACGCCGGCCATCTGCTCTCAACACAAAAACACCAGCGATCAGCTCCTGCGCGTGCGCAGACCGACCCGCGGGCCGCGCGATGTTGGCGGACCCGGCTCCGCTCCGGCTCACCTGGGCGCTGGATCCCTGCTCGAACAGGTGCATGTGGGACAGGTCGCCCACCATCATCTCGTCCCCTCGTCCTCTGCAGTGCGCCATCACTGCACGGTGCAAAGCACACTTGTAACCACGCTGAAGTCACAGAGACGGACTCACGCTCAGATCCCCGAGCCCCCCCCCCCCGTGACAATGTCGGCTCACCTGCGACCAGGTTACCCATGGTGCCGCTGGGCACGAAGAGCACCGCCTCCATTCCGAACATGTCCGCGATGATTCGCTCCAGCTCTGCGGAGACAAACGAATCACTGTCGAGACTTTGGGAGAAATGTCAAAGGTGATGCTGCTGTGCACAAACCACGCACACGACTGTGTGTGTGTGTGTGTGTGTGTGTGTGTGTGTGTGTGTGTGTGTGTGTGTGTGCTGATTTCACCACTCTCGCGTGGCGGTTTACCTGCCTGTGTTTGTACCTGCCTGTGTGCAGGATGACAGGTTTGTTAGATGCTTAAAGGTGCAGTGTGTAAGATTTTGGTCATTTTTCTCACTTCTACAAAAGATTACAAATCAGTGACATACTGACGTCTTCGTGGATTTATAATCACATGAATGTTTGATCCCCCCCCCCCCAATTACCCTAACATGAGCCCATTAATGTATGTTTACATGAGGAGGAGGGGGGGGGGGGTCCTCTCTATGGGGGCCGCCATGTTTTTACAGTCGTAAAAGCGGACCTTTACCTCAAGAGGTCACCGAATCTTACACACTGCACCTTTAAAGCAAGGCGATGTAAGGCGCTAACCCTATACGCATGCCTTTCACCTTTCTCAATATCAATGCCACATTGACAACAATACATTGTTGAGTGCTATGCAGTCGTCACCACTGTCAATGACTGGTCTGACAGTCATTACCAGACCCGTCCACATTTTTAGCCCAACCTGTTGAGACACGACTCCGAGGCTTCCTGTTCGTCCAGTCTCACTCTCCCCATTCGTCAAATGTTTGCGCAAGTGTGCGACCTTTCTGTTTGAAAGCGCGAGCAGCATGTTACTATTGTGGAGACTAGAGAGGAGAGGTTTGTCAAATCTACATATCTCGTTCGAATATTGTGACGAGCAAGCGAACTGGTCAATTCATCGATATTACGTCATGATTATGTATACGTGCTGACTTACGGAATTGAAATTTATATTGTTAATCGTGGTCATTTAATGTCATTTCTGTACCGTTTCTTTGTATTCCATGTTTAAATGTAACTCAAATGTGAAAAACTCAAAATATTTATTTGGAGTCCATTTATTTTCTTAAATGATCTTGTGTCTTCTCATATGTCCATACATACATACTTCACATATACACATGTATGTACATTATACATAATTCTTGATATTTCTCTTGAATGTGTTGTGTGAATTAAACCCTGCTGTCCACATCTATGTAGTGTTTGACTGAGTGTGCTCTGTTCTCATGCGATGACAGTAAAGACATTTTTAAGCAACCCCCCCCCCCCCCACCCCCGCCCCGCAGCAGTCCTAGTTTATTCATTTATTCAAATGATAAATTATTGTAGTATGTTTGTTTGGCTCTTACCAGCAAACAGTGGATCCTCCCTAATAAAGTCTGCTTTAATTGCAGCCTCAGTCATGGCCTGCAGCATCGCAGGCCCGGGCTTAGACGATGCGTCGGTACGAAGGTCCACCACCCGGGCTGAGTCCTGTGTTTGGAACCTGGACCTGTGTAAGATGTTGTAGTATCCTCTGGTGAAACTCTGGCCCCACAGACCGGGCAGCACCGCTGCTGCTGCTGCTGCTGCTGCTGCGTGTTGTTGGTTCGCAACGTCATGTTTAAACAACTGCAGGAACGTCCTCTGTGATAGTTTCTTCAAAAGCCCCTGTCCTCTGTTCAAGCTGTGCATCTTCCCTGTGGACTAACTAGTGAGGTGTTCAACAGGTAGGTCCCACTGGTGTCAGACCAATACCTGACATACCTGAAATACACTGAGGGCAGTTCGGAGGGGAAGGTCTTTACATAGGCTCGGTGACGACTGCCTCTAGGGTTCCAAGGCTGCTCGCTCGAGCCCCCTGGTGGCCTCATTTGCATGTCGGGTACTCACCGTGTGTGCTCCCTCTCTCCTGTCCCGAGGTGTTGTTCATCTCAGGCTGGATACCAACCCGCCACCATTTTCTTTTAAGCGGCGTCCGCTCTACCCACCGAGTCGCCGATGCCAAGATAGTCGACCCGAGGCCAAGCGGTAGCTCCACCCGGTGTCGAAACCAAGAAGTGCAGTCAAGTCGAGCGCAAATTTCAAGCGAGCCACACTCCATTATATTCTCTAGAACTTGCTGCCGGCCAATTACAAATGGTTTGTGGGCCCACTGTGGTTTGGACACCACTGGGTCAGTTGGCTCATTAGCATAGCAACGAGTGCTTTTTAACCTAAGGAAATTGACACTGTCTTGTCAAACAATGGTGCCTGAGCACACAACGAGCAGTTGGTCCCACACACACTGCACTTGGATTGCAGTGTGCAAGATTTGGTGACATCTAGAGGTGAAGTGGCATGTTGCATCCATCACCTCACCCTCACCCCTCTGAACATGCAGGAGCTCAAAAGATGTTTGGTATGTCCACTCTGGGCTACTGTAAAAACATAAATGTGCATTAAGGGCTATTTTTAGGTTTTTTTTTAAAGGCAAGTCATACATTGGGATTATTTCACAGTGACAAAACCAACCACAATCTTACACACTGCATCTTTAAGGGCAAAGGGGGAAAATACAACATCTAGGTGATTGTGAATTGATGAAAATGTCAGTATGTAATTGTTTTTTTGTTTTTTTACATTTTTAGATCAAAATGACAGAGATGTTACACACCACACCTTTAAAACACGGCTCAGGGGCGGACTGGGGTGCCAAACTACTCTGACTGGTCATATGCTGAAGTAGTTTAGGTCATAAAGCTGCAATTCCCCTGATGGCTCAGAGTCAATATTTAAAGGTAACATCCTGAGGCAATGTATCTCATGATAGAAGAAACCCCTCCCTCGCTTTTCCGCTCTGACCTACAAACTCTCCGCCCGGTTTCACGTCCCTCCCTCTCCTCTCCTCTTCCACACATCTCCCACTCGCATTGCATACTCATGGTGTCTTGCCTTGATTCTAATCACTTTATTAAAGTCCCAGTGTGTGTGTTATCATGGACCACACTGGGCCGCAGTTACAGTTGATCTTGCCAGTAACAGAGCCCAGGGCTTTTTTTATGAGCCATAACAAGTCGTCATAAAAAGTCATTAGCGAGCATCAGCGTCGTAAAGAAGGCCACAGTTGGTCTCCGGGGGCCCACAAGAGCCGCGAATGGAGGGAGATAAAGATGCATCTGTAAGCAAAGGGAGACGAGCGATAGGTTACTGTGATAAGTGGAAGGCCCTTCTCTTTCTTTCACTGCTGCCATTGTAACCTCACACTTTTCTGTGTGTGTGTGTGTGTGTGTGTGTTGTTGTTGTTTCCCCTCAAATGCCTCCCAGCATTCCTGGTTGGTGCACGTGGAAGAGAGAGAGAGAGAGAGAGAGAGAGAGAGAGAGAGAGAGAGAGAGAGAGAGAGAGAGAGA